>JAQOWZ010000286.1:0-71411 GCA_035578165.1 Stenolophus ochropezus | reverse complement strand
AGGTCCAAAAGCATGTTTATGAATGCTTTAACAAAAATATCCATTTCAAGAATAGGAAAAATCTGACTTTATTTTTGTAAAAAATCATATAAATATTTGCTTCCGCGCCCGAATTTTATGATTTTTCATCATATTTTAGCTAAAAGAAAACATTGCAACAAGAAAATTGCTATTTCAAGTGTGTTAGGTATTCTAGAATCCAGCCCATGTAGCTTACAATATACAACATATTCATCAAAAATAGGTAAAATCTGACTTTTTTTTTGTTAAAAATCATATAAATATTTGTTTGCGCGCCCGAATTTTATAATTTTTTATCATATTTTATCCGCAGTATAGGTCCAAAAGCATGTTTATGAATGTTTTAACAAAAATATCCATTTCAAGAATATGTAAAATCTGACATTATTTTTGTAAAAAATCATATAAATATTTGCTTCCGCGCCAGAATTTTATGATTTTTCATCATATTTTAGCTAAAAGAAAACATTGCAACAAGAAAATTGCTATTTCAATTGTGGTAGGTATTCTAGAATCCAGCCAATGAAGCTTACAATATACAACTTATTCATCAAATATAGGTTAAATCTGACTTTTTTTTTGTAAAAAATCATATAAATATTTGCTTCCGCGCCCGAATTTTATAATTTTTCATCATATTTTATCCACAGTATAGGTCCAAAAGCATGTTTATGAATGTATTAACAAAAATATCCATTTCAAGAATATGTAAAATCTGACTTTATTTTTGTAAAAAATCATATAAAATTTGCTTCCGCGCTCGAATTTTATGATTTTTCATCATAATTTAGGTAAAAGAAAACATTGCAACAAGAAAATTGCTATTTCAAGTGTGGTAGGTATTCTAGAATCCAGCCAATGAAGCTTACAATATACAACGTATTCATCAAAAATAGGTAAAATCTGACTTTTTTTTTTAAAAAATCATATAAATATTTGCTTCCGCGCTCGAATTTTATAATTTTTCATCATATTTTATCCATAGTATAGGTCCAAAAGCATGTTTATGAACGTTTTAACAAAAATATCCATTTCAAAAATATGTAAAATCTGACTTTATTTTTGTAAAAAATCATATAAATATTTGCTTCCGCGCCCGAATTTTATGATTTTTCATCATATTTTAGCTAAAAGAAAACATTGCAACAAGAAAATTGCTATTTCAATTGTGGTAGGTATTCTAGAATCTAGCCAATGAAGCTTACAATATACAACTTATTCATCAAAAATAGGTTAAATCTGACTTTTTTTTGTAAAAAATCATATAAATATTTGCTTCCGCGCCCGAATTTTATAAGTTTTCATCATATTTTATCCACAGTATAGGTCCAAAAGCATGTTTATGAAAGTATTAACAAAAATATCCATTTCAAGAATATGTAAAATCTGACTTTATTTTTGTAAAAAATCATATAAATATTTGCTTCCGCGCTCGATTTTTATGATTTTTCATCATAATTTAGGTAAAAGAAAACATTGCAACAAGAAAATTGCTATTTCAAGTGTGGTAGGTATTCTAGAATCCAGCCAATGAAGCTTACAATATACAACGTATTCATCAAAAATAGGTAAAATCTGACTTTTTTTTTAAAAAAATCATATAAATATTTGCTTCCGCGCTCGAATTTTATAATTTTTCATCATATTTTATCCATAGTATAGGTCCAAAAGCATGTTTATGAACGTTTTAACAAAAATATCCATTTCAAAAATATGTAAAATCTGACTTTATTTTTGTAAAAAATCATATAAATATTTGCTTCCGCGCCCGAATTTTATGATTTTTCATCATATTTTAGCTAAAAGAAAACATTGCAACAAGAAAATTGCTATTTCAATTGTGGTAGGTATTCTAGAATCCAGCCAATGAAGCTTACAATATACAACTTATTCATCAAAAATAGGTTAAATCTGACTTTTTTTTTGTAAAAAATCATATAAATATTTGCTTCCGCGCCCGAATATTATAATTTTTCATCATATTTTACCCGCAGTATAGGTCCAAAAGCATGTTTATGAATGCTTTAACAAAAATATCCATTTCAAGAATAGGAAAAATCTGACTTTTTTTTTGTTAAAAATCATATAAATATTTGTTTGCGCGCCCGAATTTTATAATTTTTTATCATATTTTATCCGCAGTATAGGTCCAAAAGCATGTTTATGAATGTTTTAACAAAAATATCCATTTCAAGAATATGTAAAATCTGACATTATTTTTGTAAAAAATCATATAAATATTTGCTTCCGCGCCAGAATTTTATGATTTTTCATCATATTTTAGCTAAAAGAAAACATTGCAACAAGAAAATTGCTATTTCAATTGTGGTAGGTATTCTAGAATCCAGCCAATGAAGCTTACAATATACAACTTATTCATCAAATATAGGTTAAATCTGACTTTTTTTTTGTAAAAAATCATATAAATATTTGCTTCCGCGCCCGAATTTTATAATTTTTCATCATATTTTATCCACAGTATAGGTCCAAAAGCATGTTTATGAATGTATTAACAAAAATATCCATTTCAAGAATATGTAAAATCTGACTTTATTTTTGTAAAAAATCATATAAAATTTGCTTCCGCGCTCGAATTTTATGATTTTTCATCATAATTTAGGTAAAAGAAAACATTGCAACAAGAAAATTGCTATTTCAAGTGTGGTAGGTATTCTAGAATCCAGCCAATGAAGCTTACAATATACAACGTATTCATCAAAAATAGGTAAAATCTGACTTTTTTTTTAAAAAAATCATATAAATATTTGCTTCCGCGCTCGAATTTTATAATTTTTCATCATATTTTATCCATAGTATAGGTCCAAAAGCATGTTTATGAACGTTTTAACAAAAATATCCATTTCAAAAATATGTAAAATCTGACTTTATTTTTGTAAAAAATCATATAAATATTTGCTTCCGCGCCCGAATTTTATGATTTTTCATCATATTTTAGCTAAAAGAAAACATTGCAACAAGAAAATTGCTATTTCAATTGTGGTAGGTATTCTAGAATCTAGCCAATGAAGCTTACAATATACAACTTATTCATCAAAAATAGGTTAAATCTGACTTTTTTTTGTAAAAAATCATATAAATATTTGCTTCCGCGCCCGAATTTTATAAGTTTTCATCATATTTTATCCACAGTATAGGTCCAAAAGCATGTTTATGAAAGTATTAACAAAAATATCCATTTCAAGAATATGTAAAATCTGACTTTATTTTTGTAAAAAATCATATAAATATTTGCTTCCGCGCTCGATTTTTATGATTTTTCATCATAATTTAGGTAAAAGAAAACATTGCAACAAGAAAATTGCTATTTCAAGTGTGGTAGGTATTCTAGAATCCAGCCAATGAAGCTTACAATATACAACGTATTCATCAAAAATAGGTAAAATCTGACTTTTTTTTTAAAAAAATCATATAAATATTTGCTTCCGCGCTCGAATTTTATAATTTTTCATCATATTTTATCCATAGTATAGGTCCAAAAGCATGTTTATGAACGTTTTAACAAAAATATCCATTTCAAAAATATGTAAAATCTGACTTTATTTTTGTAAAAAATCATATAAATATTTGCTTCCGCGCCCGAATTTTATGATTTTTCATCATATTTTAGCTAAAAGAAAACATTGCAACAAGAAAATTGCTATTTCAATTGTGGTAGGTATTCTAGAATCCAGCCAATGAAGCTTACAATATACAACTTATTCATCAAAAATAGGTTAAATCTGACTTTTTTTTTGTAAAAAATCATATAAATATTTGCTTCCGCGCCCGAATATTATAATTTTTCATCATATTTTACCCGCAGTATAGGTCCAAAAGCATGTTTATGAATGCTTTAACAAAAATATCCATTTCAAGAATAGGAAAAATCTGACTTTATTTTTGTAAAAAATCATATAAATATTTGCTTCCGCGCCCGAATTTTATGATTTTTCATCATATTTTAGCTAAAAGAAAACATTGCAACAAGAAAATTGCTATTTCAAGTGTGTTAGGTATTCTAGAATCCAGCCCATGTAGCTTACAATATACAACATATTCATCAAAAATAGGTAAAATCTGACTTTTTTTTTTGTAAAAAATCATATAAATATTTGTTTGCGCGCCCGAATTTTATAATTTTTTATCATATTTTATCCGCAGTATAGGTCCAAAAGCATGTTTATGAATGTTTTAACAAAAATATCCATTTCAAGAATATGTAAAATCTGACTTTATTTTTGTAAAAAATCTTATAAATATTTGCTTCCGCGCCCGAATTTTATGATTTTTCATCATATTTTAGCTAAAAGAAAACATTGCAACAAGAAAATTTCTATTTCAAGTGTGGTAAGTATTCTAGAATCCAGCCAATGAAGCTTACAATATACAACGTATTCATCAAAAATAAGTAAAATCTGACTTTTTTTTGTAAAAAATCATATAAATATTTGCTTCCGCGCCCGAATTTTATAATTTTTCATCATATTTTATACGCAGTATAGGTCTAAAAGCATGTTTATGAATGTTTTAACAAAAATATCCATTTCAAGAATAGGAAAAATCTGACTTTATTTTTGTAAAAAATCATATAAATATTTGCTTCCGCACCCGAATTTTATAATTTTTCATCATATTTTAGCTAAAAGAAAACATTGCAACAAGAAAATTGCTATTTCAAGTGTGGTAGGTATTCTAGAATCCAGCCAATGAAGCTTACAATATACAACTTATTCATCAAATATAGGTTAAATCTGACTTTTTTTTGTAACAAATCATATAAATATTTTCTTCCGCGCCCGAATTTTATGATTTTTCATCATATTTTAGCTAAAAGAAAACATTGCAACAAGAAAATTGCTATTTCAAGTGTGTTAGGTGTTCTAGAATCCAGCCAATGTAGCTTACAATATACAACGTATTCATCAAAAATAGGTAAAATCTGACTTATTTTTGTAAAAAATCATATAAATATTTGCTTCCGAGCTCGAATTTTATAATTTTTCGTCATATTTTATCCGCAGTATAGGTCCAAAAGCATGTTTAAGAATGCTTTAACAAAATATCCATTTCAAGAATAGGAAAAATCTGACTTTATTTTTGTAAAAAATCATATAAATATTTGCTTCCGCGCACGAATTTTATGATTTTTCATCATATTTTAGCTAAAAGAAAACATTGCAACAAGAAAATTGCTATTTCAAGTGTGTTAGGTATTCTAGAATCCAGCCCATGTAGCTTACAATATACAACATATTCATCAAAAATAGGTAAAATCTGACTTTTTTTTTGTAAAAAATCATATAAATATTTGTTTGCGCGCCCGAATTTTATAATTTTTCATCATATTTTATCCGCAGTATAGCTCCAAAAGCATGTTTATGAATGCTTTAACAAAAATATCCATTTCAAGAATAGGAAAAATCTGACTTTTTTTTTGAAAAAAATCATATAAATATTTTCTTCCGCGCCCGAATTTTATGATTTTTCATCATATTTTAGCTAAAAGAAAACATTGCAACAAGAAAATTGCTATTTCAAGTGTGTTAGGTATTCTAGAATCCAGCCAATGTAGCTTACAATATACAACGTATTCATCAAAAATAGGTAAAATCTGACTTTTTTTTGTAAAAAATCATATAAATATTTGCTTCCGAGCCCGAATTTTATAATTTTTCATCATATTTTATCCGCAGTATAGGTCCAAAAGCATGTTTACGAATGCTTTAACAAAAATATCCATTTCAAGAATAGGAAAAATCTGACTTTTTTTTTGAAAAAAATCATATAAATATTTTCTTCCGCGCCCGAATTTTATGATTTTTCATCATATTTTAGCTAAAAGAAAACATTGCAACAAGAAAATTGCTATTTCAAGTGTGTTAGGTATTCTAGAATCCAGCCAATGTAGCTTACAATATACAACGTATTCATCAAAAATAGGTAAAATCTGACTTTTTTTTGTAAAAAATCATATAAATATTTGCTTCCGAGCCCGAATTTTATAATTTTTCATCATATTTTATCCGCAGTATAGGTCCAAAAGCATGTTTACGAATGCTTTAACAAAAATATCCATTTCAAGAATAGGAAAAATCTGACTTTATTTTTGTAAAAAATCATATAAATATTTGCTTCCGCGCACGAATTTTATGATTTTTCATTATAATTTAGCTAAAAGAAAACATTGCAACAAGAAAATTGCTATTTCAAGTGTGTTAGGTATTCTAGAATCCAGCCCATGTAGCTTACAATATACAACATATTCATCAAAACTAGTAAAATCTGACTTTTTTTTGTAAAAAATCATACAAATATTTGTTTGCGCGCCCGAATTTTATAATTTTTCATCATATTTTATCCGCAGTATAGGTCCAAAAGCATGTTTATGAATATTTTAACAAAAATATCCATTTCAAGAATATGTAAAATCTGACTTTATTTTTGTAAAAAATCATATAATTATTTGCTTCTTCGCCAGAATTTTATGAATTTTCATCTAAATTAGGTAAAAGAAAACATTGCAACAAGAAAATTGCAATGTCAAGTGTGGTAGGTATTCTAGAATCCAGCCAATGAAGCTTACAATATACAACGTATTCATCAAAAATAGGTAAAATCTGACTTAATTTTTGTAAAAAATTATATAAATATTTTCTTCCGCGCTCGAATTTTATAATTTTTCATCATATTTTATCCATAGTATAGGTCCAAAAGCATGTGTATGAACGTTTTAACAAAAATATCCATTTCAAAAATTTGTAAAATCTGACTTTATTTTTGTAAAAAAATCATATAAATATTTACTTCCGCGCCCGAATTTTATAATTTTCCATCATATTTTATCCGCAGTATAGGTCCAAAAGCATGTTTATGAACGTTTTAACAAAAATATCCATTTCAAGAATAGGAAAAATCTGACTTTATTTTTGTAAAAAATCATATAGGTATTTGCTTCCGCGCCCGAATTTTATGATTTTTCATCATATTTTAGCTAAAAGAAAACATTGCAACAAGAAAATTTTTATTTCAAGTGTGTTAGGTATTCTAGAATCCAGCCCATGTTGCTTACATTATACAACGTATTCATCAAAAAAAGGTAAAATCTGACTTTTTTTTTGTAAAAAATCATAATATTTGTTTAGGCGCCCAAATTTTATAATTTTTCATCATATTTTATCCGCAGTATAGGTCTAAAAGCATGTTTATGAATGTTTTAACAAAAATATCCATTTCAAGAATAGGAAATATCAGACTTTATTTTTGTAAAAAATCATATAAATATTTGCTTCCGCGCCCGAATTTATATGATTTTTTATCATATTTTAGCTAAAAGAAAACATTACAACAAGAAAATTGCTTTTTCAAGTGTGTTAGGTATTCTAGAATCCAGCCCATGTAGCTTACAATATACAACGTATTCATCAAAAATAGGTAAAATCTGACTTTTTTTGCAAAAAATCATATAAATATTTGTTTGCGCGCTCGAATTTTATAATTTTTCATCATATTTTATCCATAGTATTGGTCCAAAAGCATGTTTATGAACGTTTTAACAAAAATATCCATTTCAAAAATATGTAAAATCTGACATTATTTTTGTAAAAAATCATATAAATATTTGCTTCCGCGCCCGAATTTTATGATTTTTCATCATATTTTAGCTAAAAGAAAACATTGCAACAAGAAATATGCTATTTTAAGTGTGTTAGGTATTCTAGAATCCAGCCCATGTAGCTTACAATATACAACGTATTCATCAAAAATAGGTAAAATCTGACTTTTTTTTGTAAAAAATCATAAAAATATTTGTTTGCGCGCCCGAATTTTATAATTTTTCATCATATTTTATTCGCAGTATAGGTCCAAATGCATGTTTATGAATGTTTTAACAAAAATATCCATTTCAAGAATAGGAAAAATCTGACTTTATTTTTGTAAAAAATCATATAAATATTTGCTTCCGCGCCCGAATTTTATCATTTTTCATCATATTTTAGCTAAAAGAAAACATTGCAACAAGAAAATTGCTATTTCAAGTGTGTTAGGTATTCTAGAATACAGCCCATGTAGCTTACAATATACAACATATTCATCAAAAATAGGTGAAATCTGACTTTTTTTTTGTAAAAAAACATATAAATATTTGTTTGCGCGCCCGAAATTTATAATTTTTCATCATATTTTATCCGCAGTATAGCTCCAAAAGCATGTTTATGAATGCTTTAACAAAAATATCCATATCAAGAATAGGAAAAATCTGACTTTATTTTTGTAAAAAATCATATAAATATTTGCTTCCACACCCGAATTTTATGATTTTTTATCATATTTTAGCTAAAAGAAAACATTGCAACAAGAAAATTGCTATTTCAAGTGTGTTAGGTATTCTAGAATCCAGTTCATGTAGCTTACAATATACAACGTATTCATCAAAAATAGGTAAAATCTGACTTTTTTTTTGTAAAAAATCATATAAATATTTGTTTGCGCGCCCGAATTTTATAATTTTTCATCATATTTTATCCGCAGTATAGGTCCAAAAGCATGTTTATGAATGTTTTAACAAAAATATCCAATTCAAGAATATGTAAAATCTGAATTTATTTTTGTAAAAAATCATATAAATATTTGCTTCCGCGCTCGAATTTTATGATTTTTCATCATAATTTAGGTAAAAGAAAACATTGCAACAAGAAAATTGCTATTTCAAGTGTGGTAGGTATTCTAGAATCCAGCCAATGAAGCTTACAATATACAACGTATTCATCAAAAATAGGTAAAATCTGACTTAATTTTTGTAAAAAATTATATAAATATTTGCCTCCGCGCTCGAATTTTATAATTTTTCATCATATTGTATCCATAGTATAGGTCCAAAAGCATGTTTATGAACGTTTTATCAAAAATATCCATTTCAAAAATATGTAAAATCTGACTTTATTTTTGTAAAAAATCATATAAATATTTGCTTCCGCGCCCGAATTTTATGATTTTACATCATAATTTAGGTAAAAGAAAACATTGCAACAAGAAAATTGCTATTTCAAGTGTGGTAAGTATTCTAGAATCCAGCCAATGAAGCTTACAATATACAACGTATTCATCAAAAATAAGTAAAAACTGACTTTTTTTTGTAAAATATCATATAAATATTTGCTTCCGCGCCGGAATTTTATAATTTTTCATCATATTTTACACGCAGTATAGGTCTAAAAGCATGTTTATGAATGTTTTAACAAAAATATCCATTTCAAGAATAGGAAAAATCTGACTTTATTTTTGTAAAAAAATCATATAAATATTTGCTTCCGCACCCGAATTTTATAATTTTTCATCATATTTTAGCTAAAAGAAAACATTGCAACAAGAAATTTGCTATTTCTGTCTTAGGTATTCTAGAATCCAGCCAATGAAGCTTACAATAAACAACTTATTCATCAAATATAGGTTAAATCTGACTTTTTTTTTGTAAAAAATCATATAAATATTTTCTTCCGCGCCCGAATTTTATGATTTTTCAACATATTTTAGCTAAAAGAAAACATTGCAACAAGAAAATTGCTATTTCAAGTGTGTTAGGTATTCTAGAATCCAGCCAATGTAGCTTACAATATACAACGTATTCATCAAAAATAGGTAAAATCTGACTTTTTTTTGTAAAAAAATCATATAAATATTTGCTTCCGAGCCCGAATTTTATAATTTTTCATCATATTTTATCCGCAGTATAGGTCCAAAAGCATGTTTACGAATGCTTTAACAAAAATATCCATTTCAAGAATAGGACAAATCTGACTTTTTTTTTGAAAAAAATCATATAAATATTTTCTTCCGCGCCCGAATTTTATGATTTTTCATCATATTTTAGCTAAAAGAAAACATTGCAACAAGAAAATTGCTATTTCAAGTGTGTTAGGTATTCTAGAATCCAGCCAATGTAGCTTACAATATACAACGTATTCATCAAAAATAGGTAAAATCTGACTTTTTTTTGTAAAAAATCATATAAATATTTGCTTCCGAGCCCGAATTTTATAATTTTTCATCATATTTTATCCGCAGTATAGGTCCAAAAGCATGTTTACGAATGCTTTAACAAAAATATCCATTTCAAGAATAGGAAAAATCTGACATTATTTTTGTAAAAAATCATATAAATATTTGCTTCCGCGCACGAATTTTATGATTTTTCATTATAATTTAGCTAAAAGAAAACATTGCAACAAGAAAATTGCTATTTCAAGTGTGTTAGGTATTCTAGAATCCAGCCCATGTAGCTTACAATATACAACATATTCATCAAAACTAGGTAAAATCTGACTTTTTTTTTGTAAAAAATCATACAAATATTTGTTTGCGCGCCCGAATTTTATAATTTTTCATCATATTTTATCCGCAGTATAGGTCCAAAAGCATGTTTATGAATGTTTTAACAAAAATATCCATTTCAAGAATATGTAAAATCTGACTTTATTTTTGTAAAAAATCATATAATTATTTGCTTCTTCGCCAGAATTTTATGAATTTTCATCTAAATTAGGTAAAAGAAAACATTGCAACAAGAAAATTGCAATGTCAAGTGTGGTAGGTATTCTAGAATCCAGCCAATGAAGCTTACAATATACAACGTATTCATCAAAAATAGGTAAAATCTGACTTAATTTTTGTAAAAAATTATATAAATATTTTCTTCCGCGCTCGAATTTTATAATTTTTCATCATATTTTATCCATAGTATAGGTCCAAAAGCATGTGTATGAACGTTTTAACAAAAATATCCATTTCAAAAATATGTAAAATCTGACTTTATTTTTGTAAAAAATCATATAAATATTTACTTCCGCGCCCGAATTTTATAATTTTCCATCATATTTTATCCGCAGTATAGGTCCAAAAGCATGTTTATGAACGTTTTAACAAAAATATCCATTTCAAGAATAGGAAAAATCTGACTTTATTTTTGTAAAAAATCATATAGGTATTTGCTTCCGCGCCCGAATTTTATGATTTTTCATCATATTTTAGCTAAAAGAAAACATTTCAACAAGAAAATTTCTATTTCAAGTGTGTTAGGTATTCTAGAATCCAGCCCATGTTGCTTACATTATACAACGTATTCATCAAAAAAAGGTAAAATCTGACTTTTTTTTTGTAAAAAATTATAAATATTTGTTTAGGCGCCCAAATTTTATAATTTTTCATCATATTTTATCCGCAGTATAGGTCTAAAAGCATGTTTATGAATGTTTTAACAAAAATATCCATTTCAAGAATAGGAAATATCAGACTTTATTTTTGTAAAAAATCATATAAATATTTGCTTCCGCGCCCGAATTTATATGATTTTTTATCATATTTTAGCTAAAAGAAAACATTACAACAAGAAAATTGCTTTTTCAAGTGTGTTAGGTATTCTAGAATCCAGCCCATGTAGCTTACAATATACAACGTATTCATCAAAAATAGGTAAAATCTGACTTTTTTTTGCAAAAAATCATATAAATATTTGTTTGCGCGCTCGAATTTTATAATTTTTCATCATATTTTATCCATAGTATTGGTCCAAAAGCATGTTTATGAACGTTTTAACAAAAATATCCATTTCAAAAATATGTAAAATCTGACATTATTTTTGTAAAAAATCATATAAATATTTGCTTCCGCGCCCGAATTTTATGATTTTTCATCATATTTTAGCTAAAAGAAAACATTGCAACAAGAAAAATGCTATTTTAAGTGTGTTAGGTATTCTAGAATCCAGCCCATGTAGCTTACAATATACAACGTATTCATCAAAAATAGGTAAAATCTGACTTTTTTTTGTAAAAACTCATAAAAATATTTGTTTGCGCGCCCGAATTTTATAATTTTTCATCATATTTTATTCGCAGTATAGGTCCAAATGCATGTTTATGAATGTTTTAACAAAAATATCCATTTCAAGAATAGGAAAAATCTGACTTTATTTTTGTAAAAAATCATATAAATATTTGCTTCCGCGCCCGAATTTTATCATTTTTCATCATATTTTAGCTAAAAGAAAACATTGCAACAAGAAAATTGCTATTTCAAGTGTGTTAGGTATTCTAGAATACAGCCCATGTAGCTTACAATATACAACATATTCATCAAAAATGGGTGAAATCTGACTTTTTTTTTGTAAAAAAACATATAAATATTTGTTTGCGCGCCCGAAATTTATAATTTTTCATCATATTTTATCCGCAGTATAGCTCCAAAAGCATGTTTATGAATGCTTTAACAAAAATATCCATTTCAAGAATAGGAAAAATCTGACTTTATTTTTGTAAAAAATCATATAAATATTTGCTTCCACACCCGAATTTTATGATTTTTTATCATATTTTAGCTAAAAGAAAACATTGCAACTAGAAAAATGCTATTTTAAGTGTGGTAGGTATTCTAGAATCCAGCCAATGAAGCTTACAATATACAACGTATTCATCAAAAATAGGTAAAATCTGACTTAATTTTTGTAAAAAATTATATAAATATTTTCTTCCGCGCTCGAATTTTATAATTTTTCATCATATTTTATCCATAGTATAGGTCCAAAAGCATGTGTATGAACGTTTTAACAAAAATATCCATTTCAAAAATATGTAAAATCTGACTTTATTTTTGTAAAAAATCATATAAATATTTACTTCCGCGCCCGAATTTTATAATTCTCCATCATATTTTATCCGCAGTATAGGTCCAAAAGCATGTTTATGAACGTTTTAACAAAAATATCCATTTCAAGAATAGGAAAAATCTGACTTTATTTTTGTAAAAAATCATATAGGTATTTGCTTCCGCGCCCGAATTTTATGATTTTTCATCATATTTTAGCTAAAAGAAAACATTGCAACAAGAAAATTTCTATTTCAAGTGTGTTAGGTATTCTAGAATCCAGCCCATGTTGCTTACATTATACAACGTATTCATCAAAAAAAGGTAAAATCTGACTTTTTTTTTGTAAAAAATTATAAATATTTGTTTAGGCGCCCAAATTTTATAATTTTTCATCATATTTTATCCGCAGTATAGGTCTAAAAGCATGTTTATGAATGTTTTAACAAAAATATCCATTTCAAGAATAGGAAATATCAGACTTTATTTTTGTAAAAAATCATATAAATATTTGCTTCCGCGCCCGAATTTATATGATTTTTTATCATATTTTAGCTAAAAGAAAACATTACAACAAGAAAATTGCTTTTTCAAGTGTGTTAGGTATTCTAGAATCCAGCCCATGTAGCTTACAATATACAACGTATTCATCAAAAATAGGTAAAATCTGACTTTTTTTTGCAAAAAATCATATAAATATTTGTTTGCGCGCTCGAATTTTATAATTTTTCATCATATTTTATCCATAGTATTGGTCCAAAAGCATGTTTATGAACGTTTTAACAAAAATATCCATTTCAAAAATATGTAAAATCTGACATTATTTTTGTAAAAAATCATATAAATATTTGCTTCCGCGCCCGAATTTTATGATTTTTCATCATATTTTAGCTAAAAGAAAACATTGCAACAAGAAAAATGCTATTTTAAGTGTGTTAGGTATTCTAGAATCCAGCCCATGTAGCTTACAATATACAACGTATTCATCAAAAATAGGTAAAATCTGACTTTTTTTTGTAAAAAATCATAAAAATATTTGTTTGCGCGCCCGAATTTTATAATTTTTCATCATATTTTATTCGCAGTATAGGTCCAAATGCATGTTTATGAATGTTTTAACAAAAATATCCATTTCAAGAATAGGAAAAATCTGACTTTATTTTTGTAAAAAATCATATAAATATTTGCTTCCGCGCCCGAATTTTATCATTTTTCATCATATTTTAGCTAAAAGAAAACATTGCAACAAGAAAATTGCTATTTCAAGTGTGTTAGGTATTCTAGAATACAGCCCATGTAGCTTACAATATACAACATATTCATCAAAAATGGGTGAAATCTGACTTTTTTTTTGTAAAAAAACATATAAATATTTGTTTGCGCGCCCGAAATTTATAATTTTTCATCATATTTTATCCGCAGTATAGCTCCAAAAGCATGTTTATGAATGCTTTAACAAAAATATCCATTTCAAGAATAGGAAAAATCTGACTTTATTTTTGTAAAAAATCATATAAATATTTGCTTCCACACCCGAATTTTATGATTTTTTATCATATTTTAGCTAAAAGAAAACATTGCAACAAGAAAATTGCTATTTCAAGTGTGTTAGGTATTCTAGAATCCAGTTCATGTAGCTTACAATATACAACGTATTCATCAAAAATAGGTAAAATCTGACTTTTTTTTTGTAAAAAATCATATAAATATTTGTTTGCGCGCCCGAATTTTATAATTTTTCATCATATTTTATCCGCAGTATAGGTCCAAAAGCATGATTATGAATGTTTTAACAAAAATATCCAATTCAAGAATATGTAAAATCTGAATTTATTTTTGTAAAAAATCATATAAATATTTGCTTCCGCGCTCGAATTTTATGATTTTTCATCATAATTTAGGTAAAAGAAAACATTGCAACAAGAAAATTGCTATTTCAAGTGTGGTAGGTATTCTAGAATCCAGCCAATGAAGCTTACAATATACAACGTATTCATCAAAAATAGGTAAAATCTGACTTAATTTTTGTAAAAAATTATATAAATATTTGCTTCCGCGCTCGAATTTAATAATTTTTCATCATATTGTATCCATAGATAGGTCCAAAAGCATGTTTATGAACGTTTTATCAAAAATATCCATTTCAAAAATATGTAAAATCTGACTTTATTTTTGTAAAAAATCATATAAATATTTGCTTCCGCGCCCGAATTTTATGATTTTACATCATAATTTAGGTAAAAGAAAACATTGCAACAAGAAAATTGCTATTTCAAGTGTGGTAAGTATTCTAGAATCCAGCCAATGAAGCTTACAATATACAACGTATTCATCAAAAATAAGTAAAAACTGACTTTTTTTTGTAAAATATCATATAAATATTTGCTTCCGCGCCGGAATTTTATAATTTTTCATCATATTTTACACGCAGTATAGGTCTAAAAGCATGTTTATGAATGTTTTAACAAAAATATCCATTTCAAGAATAGGAAAAATCTGACTTTATTTTTGTAAAAAAATCATATAAATATTTGCTTCCGCACCCGAATTTTATAATTTTTCATCATATTTTAGCTAAAAGAAAACATTGCAACAAGAAAATTGCTATTTCTGTCTTAGGTATTCTAGAATCCAGCCAATGAAGCTTACAATAAACAACTTATTCATCAAATATAGGTTAAATCTGACTTTTTTTTTGTAAAAAATCATATAAATATTTTCTTCCGCGCCCGAATTTTATGATTTTTCAACATATTTTAGCTAAAAGAAAACATTGCAACAAGAAAATTGCTATTTCAAGTGTGTTAGGTATTCTAGAATCCAGCCAATGTAGCTTACAATATACAACGTATTCATCAAAAATAGGTAAAATCTGACTTTTTTTTTGTAAAAAATCATATAAATATTTGCTTCCGAACCCGAATTTTATAATTTTTCATCATATTTTATCCGCAGTATAGGTCCAAAAGCATGTTTATGAATGCTTTAACAAAAATATCCATTTCAAGAATAGGAAAAATCAGACTTTATTTTTGTAAAAAATCATATAAATATTTGCTTCCGCGCCCGAATTTTATGATTTTTCATCATATTTTAGCTAAAAGAAAACATTGCAACAAGAAAATTGCTATTTCAATTGTGGTAGGTATTCTAGAATCCAGCCAATGAAGCTTACAATATACAACTTATTCATCAAAAATAGGTTAAATCTGACTTTTTTTTTGTAAAAAATCATATAAATATTTGCTTCCGTGCCCGAATTTTATAATTTTTCATCATATTTTATCCACAGTATAGGTCCAAAAGCATGTTTATGAATGTATTAACAAAAATATCCATTTCAAGAATATGTAAAATCTGACTTTATTTTTGTAAAAAATCATATAAATATTTGCTTCCGCGCCCGAATTTTATGATTTTTCATCATATTTTAGCTAAAAAAAACATTGCAACAAGAAAAATTGCTATTTCAATTGTGGTAGGTATTCTAGATTCCAGCCAATGAAGCTTACAATATACAACTTATTCATCAAAAATAGGTTAAATCTGACTTTTTTTTTGTAAAAAATCATATAAATATTTGCTTCCGCGCCCGAATTTTATAATTTTTCATCATATTTTATCCACAGTATAGGTCCAAAAGCATGTTTATGAATGTATTAACAAAAATATCCATTTCAAGAATATGTAAAATCTGACTTTATTTTTGTAAAAAATCATATAAAATTTGCTTCCGCGCTCGAATTTTATGATTTTTCATCATAATTTAGGTAAAAGAAAACATTGTAACAAGAAAATTGCTATTTCAAGTGTGGTAGGTATTCTAGAATCCAGCCAATGAAGCTTACAATATACAACGTATTCATCAAATATAGGTAAAATCTGACTTTTTTTTTGTAAAAAATCATATAAATATTTGCTTCCGAGCCCGAATTTTATAATTTTTCATCATATTTTATCCGCAGTATAGGTCCAAAAGCATGTTTATGAATGCTTTAACAAAAATATCCATTTCAAGAATAGGAAAAATCTGGTTTTATTTTTGTAAAAAATCATATAAATATTTGCTTCCGCGCCCGAATTTTATGATTTTTCATCATATTTTAGCTAAAAGAAAACATTGCAACAAGAAAATTGCTATTTCAATTGTGGTAGGTATTCTAGATTCCAGCCAATGAAGCTTACAATATACAACTTATTCATCAAAAATAGGTTAAATCTGACTTTTTTTTTGTAAAAAATCATATAAATATTTGCTTCCGCGCCCGAATTTTATAATTTTTCATCATATTTTATCCACAGTATAGGTCCAAAAGCATGTTTATGAATGTATTAACAAAAATATCCATTTCAAGAATATGTAAAATCTGACTTAATTTTTGTAAAAAATCATATAAATATTTGCTTCCGCGCTCGAATTTTATGATTTTTCATCATAATTTAGGTAAAAGAAAACATTGCAACAAGAAAATTGCTATTTCAAGTGTGGTAGGTATTCTAGAATCCAGCCAATGAAGCTTACAATATACAACGTATTCATCAAAAATAGGTAAAATCTGACTTTTTTTTAAAAAAATCATATAAATATTTGCTTCCGCGCTCGAATTTTATAATTTTTCATCATATTTTATCCATAGTATAGGTCCAAAAGCATGTTTATGAACGTTTTAACAAAAATATCCATTTCAAAAATATGTAAAATCTGACTTTATTTTTGTAAAAAATCATATAAATATTTGCTTCCGCGCCCGAATTTTATGATTTTACATCATAATTTAGGTAAAAGAAAACATTGCAACAAGAAAATTTCTATTTCAATTGTGGTAAGTAGTCTAGAATCCAGCCAATGAAGCTTACAATATACAACGTATTCATCAAAAATAAGTAAAATCTGACTTTTTTTTTGTAAAAAATCATATAACTATTTGTTTGCGCGCCCGAATTTTATAATTTTTCATCATATTTTATCCGCAGTATAGGTCTAAAAGCATGTTTATGAATGTTTTAACAAAAATATCCATTTCAAGAATATGTAAAATCTGACTTTATTTTTGTAAAAAATCATATAAATATTTGCTTCCGCGCCCGAATTTTATGATTTTTCATCATATTTTAGCTAAAAGAAAACATTGCAACAAGAAAATTGCTATTTCGATTGTGGTAGGTATTCTAGAATCCAGCCAATGAAGCTTACAATATACAACTTATTCATCAAAAATAGGTTAAATCTGACTTTTTTTTTGTAAAAAATCATATAAATATTTGCTTCCGCGCCCGAATATTTTAATTTTTCATCATATTTTACCCGCAGTATAGGTCCAAAAGCATGTTTATGAATGCTTTAACAAAAATATCCATTTCAAGAATAGGAAAAATCTGACTTTATTTTTGTAAAAAATCATATAAATATTTGCTTCCGCGCCCGAATTTTATGATTTTTCATCATATTTTAGCTAAAAGAAAACATTGCAACAAGAAAATTTCTATTTCAAGTGTGGTAAGTATTCTAGAATCCAGCCAATGAAGCTTACAATATACAACGTATTCATCAAAAATAAGTAAAATCTGACTTTTTTTTGTAAAAAATCATATAAATATTTGCTTCCGCGCCCGAATTTTATAATTTTTCATCATATTTTATACGCAGTATAGGTCTAAAAGCATGTTTATGAATGTTTTAACAAAAATATCCATTTCAAGAATAGGAAAAATCTGACTTTATTTTTGTAAAAAATCATATAAATATTTGCTTCCGCACCCGAATTTTATAATTTTTCATCATATTTTAGTTAAAAGAAAACATTGCAACAAGAAAATTGCTATTTCAAGTGTGGTAGGTATTCTAGAATCCAGCCAATGAAGCTTACAATATACAACTTATTCATCAAATATAGGTTAAATCTGACTTTTTTTTGTAAAAAATCATATAAATATTTTCTTCCAAACCCGAATTTTATGATTTTTCAACATATTTTAGCTAAAAGAAAACATTGCAACAAGAAAATTGCTATTTCAAGTGTGTTTGGTATTCTAGAATCCAGCCAATGTAGCTTACAATATACAACGTATTCATCAAAAATAGGTAAAATCTGACTTTTTTTTTTGTAAAAAATCATATAAATGTTTGCTTCCGAGCCCGAATTTTATAATTTTTCATCATATTTTATCCGCAGTATAGCTCCAAAAGCATGTTTACGAATGCTTTAACAAAAATATCCATTTCAAGAATAGGAAAAATCTGACTTTTTTTTTGAAAAAAATCATATAAATATTTTCTTCCGCGCCCGAATTTTATGATTTTTCATCATATTTTAGCTAAAAGAAAACATTGCAACAAGAAAATTGCTATTTCAAGTGTGTTAGGTGTTCTAGAATCCAGCCAATGTAGCTTACAATATACAACGTATTCATCAAAAATAGGTAAAATCTGACTTTTTTTTGTAAAAAATCATATAAATATTTGCTTCCGAGCTCGAATTTTATAATTTTTCATCATATTTTATCCGCAGTATAGTTCCAAAAGCATGTTTACGAATGCTTTAACAAAAATATCCATTTCAAGAATAGGAAAAATCTGACTTTATTTTTGTAAAAAATCATATAAATATTTGCTTCCGCGCACGAATTTTATGATTTTTCATCATATTTTAGCTAAAAGAAAACATTGCAACAAGAAAATTGCTATTTCAAGTGTGTTAGGTATTCTAGAATCCAGCCCATGTAGCTTACAATATACAACATATTCATCAAAAATAGGTAAAATCTGACTTTTTTTTGTAAAAAATCATATAAATATTTGTTTGCGCGCCCGAATTTTATAATTTTTCATCATATTTTATCCGCAGTATAGGTCCAAAAGCATGTTTATGAATGTTTTAACAAAAATATCCATTTCAAGAATATGTAAAATCTGACTTTATTTTTGTAAAAAATCATATAAATATTTGCTTCCGCGCCCGAATTTTATGATTTTTCATCATATTTTAGCTAAAAAAAACATTGCAACAAGAAAAATTGCTATTTCAATTGTGGTAGGTATTCTAGATTCCAGCCAATGAAGCTTACAATATACAACTTATTCATCAAAAATAGGTTAAATCTGACTTTTTTTTTGTAAAAAATCATATAAATATTTGCTTCCGCGCCCGAATTTTATAATTTTTCATCATATTTTATCCACAGTATAGGTCCAAAAGCATGTTTATGAATGTATTAACAAAAATATCCATTTCAAGAATATGTAAAATCTGACTTTATTTTTGTAAAAAATCATATAAAATTTGCTTCCGCGCTCGAATTTTATGATTTTTCATCATAATTTAGGTAAAAGAAAACATTGTAACAAGAAAATTGCTATTTCAAGTGTGGTAGGTATTCTAGAATCCAGCCAATGAAGCTTACAATATACAACGTATTCATCAAATATAGGTAAAATCTGACTTTTTTTTTGTAAAAATGTAAATTTCTATTTCAATTGTGGTAAGTAGTCTAGAATCCAGCCAATGAAGCTTACAATATACAACGTATTCATCAAAAATAAGTAAAATCTGACTTTTTTTTGTAAAAAATCATATAACTATTTGTTTGCGCGCCCGAATTTTATAATTTTTCATCATATTTTATCCGCAGTATAGGTCTAAAAGCATGTTTATGAATGTTTTAACAAAAATATCCATTTCAAGAATATGTAAAATCTGACTTTATTTTTGTAAAAAATCATATAAATATTTGCTTCCGCGCCCGAATTTTATGATTTTTCATCATATTTTAGCTAAAAGAAAACATTGCAACAAGAAAATTGCTATTTCAATTGTGGTAGGTATTCTAGAATCCAGCCAATGAAGCTTACAATATACAACTTATTCATCAAAAATAGGTTAAATCTGACTTTTTTTTTGTAAAAAATCATATAAATATTTGCTTCCGCGCCCGAATATTTTAATTTTTCATCATATTTTACCCGCAGTATAGGTCCAAAAGCATGTTTATGAATGCTTTAACAAAAATATCCATTTCAAGAATAGGAAAAATCTGACTTTATTTTTGTAAAAAATCATATAAATATTTGCTTCCGCGCCCGAATTTTATGATTTTTCATCATATTTTAGCTAAAAGAAAAAAATTGCAACAAGAAAATTTCTATTTCAAGTGTGGTAAGTATTCTAGAATCCAGCCAATGAAGCTTACAATATACAACGTATTCATCAAAAATAAGTAAAATCTGACTTTTTTTTGTAAAAAATCATATAAATATTTGCTTCCGCGCCCGAATTTTATAATTTTTCATCATATTTTATCCGCAGTATAGGTCCAAAAGCATGTTTATGAATGCTTTAACAAAAATATCCATTTCAAGAATAGGAAAAATCTGATTTTATTTTTGTAAAAAATCATATAAATATTTGCTTCCGCACCCGAATTTTATAATTTTTCATCATATTTTAGCTAAAAGAAAACATTGCAACAAGAAAATTGCTATTTCAAGTGTGTTTGGTATTCTAGAATCCAGCCAATGTAGCTTACAATATACAACGTATTCATCAAAAATAGGTAAAATCTGACTTTTTTTTTGTAAAAAATCATACAAATATTTGTTTGCGCGCCCGAATTTTATAATTTTTCATCATATTTTATCCGCAGTATAGGTCCAAAAGCATGTTTATGAATGTTTTAACAAAAATATCCATTTCAAGAATATGTAAAATCTGACTTTATTTTTGTAAAAAATCATATAAATATTTGCTTCCGCGCACTAATTTTATGATTTTTCATCATATTTTAGCTAAAAGAAAACATTGCAACAAGAAAATTGCTATTTCAAGTGTGTTAGGTATTCTAGAATCCAGCCCATGTAGCTTACAATATACAACATATTCATCAAAAATAGGTAAAATCTGACTTTTTTTTGTAAAAAATCATATAAATATTTGTTTGCGCGCCCGAATTTTATAATTTTTCATCATATTTTATCCGCAGTATAGGTCCAAAAGCATGTTTATGAATGTTTTAACAAAAATATCCATTTCAAGAATATGTAAAATCTGACTTTATTTTTGTAAAAAATCATATAAATATTTGCTTCCGCGCCCGAATTTTATGATTTTTCATCATATTTTAGCTAAAAGAAAACATTGCAACAAGAAAATTGCTATTCCAATTGTGGTAGGTATTCTAGAATCCAGCCAATGAAGCTTACAATATACAACTAATTCATCAAAAATAGGTTTAATCTGACTTTTTTTTGTAAAAAATCATATAAATATTTGCTTCCGCGCCCGAATTTTATAATTTTTCATCATATTTTATGCGCAGTATAGTTCCAAAAGCATGTTTATGAATGCTTTAACAAAAATATCCATTTCAAGAATAGGAAAAATCTGACTTTTTTTTTGAAAAAAATCATATAAATATTTTCTTCCGCGCCCGAATTTTATGATTTTTCATCATATTTTAGCTAAAAGAAAACATTGCAACAAGAAAATTGCTATTTCAAGTGTGTTAGGTATTCTAGAATCCAGCCAATGTAGCTTACAATATACAACGTATTCATCAAAAATAGGTAAAATCTGACTTTTTTTTGTAAAAAATCTTATAAATATTTGCTTCCGCGCCCGAATTTTATGATTTTTTATCACATTTTAGCTAAAAGAAAACATTGCAACAAGTAAATTGCTATTTCAAGTGTGTTTAGTATTCTAGAATCCAGCCAATGTAGCTTACAATATACAACGTATTCATCAAAAATAGGTAAAATCTGACTTTTTTTTGTAAAAAATCATATAAATATTTGCTTCCGAGCCCGAATTTTATACTTTTTCATCATATTTTATCCGCAGTATAGGTCCAAAAGCATGTTTACGAATGCTTTAACAAAAATATCCATTTCAAGAATAGGAAAAATCTGACTTTATTTTTGTAAAAAATCATATAAATATTTGCTTCCGCGCCCGAATTTTATGATTTTTCATCATATTTTAGCTAAAAGAAAACATTGCAACAAGAAAATTGCTATTTCAATTGTGGTAGGTATTCTAGATTCCAGCCAATGAAGCTTACAATATACAACATATTCATCAAAACTAGGTAAAATCTGACTTTTTTTTTGTAAAAAATCATACAAATATTTGTTTGCGCGCCCGAATTTTATAATTTTTCATCATATTTTATCCGCAGTATAGGTCCAAAAGCATGTTTATGAATGTTTTAACAAAAATATCCATTTCAAGAATATGTAAAATCTGACTTTATTTTTGTAAAAAATCATATAAATATTTGCTTCCGCGCTCTAATTTTATGATTTTTCATCATAATTTAGGTAAAAGAAAACATTGCATCAAGAAAATTGCTATTTCAAGTGTGGTAGGTATTCTAGATTCCAGCCAATGAAGCTTACAATATACAACGTGTAACAAGTCTAAGTCAGCACATTCTAGTGGCACCAATTAAGTAAGTAGGAAATGGATGTAATTCATAAATAGTGTTGTGTAAAGGTAAAACTAATATTTGCGGACTTAGTACTTGTTCATAGTATATATAGTGTAAGGTAATGGTTGTAAAAAGACAGACAAGATAGAGAAGAGAAAGAGTGAAGCCAGAAGTAGAGTGGTATAGCCAGTGGTAGACGGTGGTGGTGGACAGAAGTGTCATTAGAGAAGAAACCAACTGTAAAACATTATTTATTATATTATTTATATTTTTATACAAATGTGAACTCTGAGATAGCGCGTATATCCATCTCCTAATACTTGCTTCGTATCCGGTCTGACAAAGAACCCATTTTATATATTTTGTAATACCTACTCTTTTAAGGAGAGGGTCACAAACTGGTAGCAGAGGTCCTGTAAGAATGTTACAAGTTGGTAGTAATGGGAATTATTGAAAGGACGTGCTACAGTTTGATGGCGCCATACTACTTTCGAAAGAGGTTACAAACATATTCATCAAAAATATGTAAAATCTGACTTTTTTTTGTAAAAAATCATATAAATATTTGCTTCCGCGCCCGAACTTTATAATTTTTCATCATATTTTATCCACAGTATAGGTCCAAAAGCATGTTTATGAATGTATTAACAAAAATATCTATTTCAAGAATATGTAAAATCTGACTTTATTTTTGTAAAAAATCATATAAATATTTGCTTCCTCGCCCGAATTTTTTGATTTTTCATCCTAATTTAGGTAAAAGAAAACATTGCAACAAGAAAATTGCTATTTCAAGTGTGATAGGTATTCTAGAATCCAGCCAATTAAGCTTACAATATATAACGTATTCATTAAAAATAGGTAAAATCTGACTTTATTTTTGTAAAAATCATATAAATATTTGCTTCCGCGCCCGAATTTTATAATTTTTCATCATATTTTATCCACAGTATAGGTCCAAAAGCATGTTTATGAATGTATTAACAAAAATATCCATTTCAAGAATATGTAAAATCTGACTTTCTTTTTGTAAAAAATCATATAAATATTTGCTTCCGCGCCCGAATTTTATGATTTTTCATCATAATTTAGGTAAAAGAAAACATTGCAACAAGAAAATTGCTATTTCAAGTGTGGTAGGTATTCTAGAATCCAGCCAATGAAGCTTACAATATACAACGTATTCATCAAAAATAAGTAAAATCTGACTTTTTTTTGTAAAAAATCATATAAATATTTGCTTCCGCGCCCGAATTTTATAATTTTTCATCATATTTTATACGCAGTATAGGTCTAAAAGCATGTTTATGAATGTTTTAACAAAAATATCCATTTCAAGAATAAGAAAAATCTGACTTTATTTTTGTAAGAAATCATATAAATATTTGCTTCCGCGCCCGAATTTTATGATTTTACATCATAATTTAGGTAAAAGAAAACATTGCAACAAGAAAATTGCTATTTCAAGTGTGGTAAGTATTCTAGAATCCAGCCAATGAAGCTTACAATATACAACGTATTCATCAAAAATAAGTAAAATCTGACTTTTTTTTGTAAAAAATCATATAAATATTTGCTTCCGCGCCCGAATTTTATAATTTTTCATCATATTTTATACGCAGTATAGGTCTAAAAGCATGTTTATGAATGTTTTAACAAAAATATCCATTTCAAGAATAAGAAAAATCTGACTTTATTTTTTTAAAAAATCATAAAAATATTAGCTTCCGCACCCGAATTTTATAATTTTTCATTATATTTTATCCATAGTATAGGTCCAAAAGCATGTTTATGAACGTTTTAACAAATATATCGATTTCAAAAATATGTAAAATCTGACTTTATTTTTGTAAAAAATCATATAAATATTTGCTTCCGCGCCCGAATTTTATGATTTTTTATCATAATTTAGGTAAAAGAAAACATTGCAACAAGAAAATTGCTATTTCAAGTGTGGTAGGTATTCTAGAATCCAGCCAATGAAGCTTACAATATACAACGTATTCATCAAAAATAGGTAAAATCTAAATTAATTTTTGTAAAAAATTATATAAATATTTGCTTCCGCGCTCGAATTTTATAATTTTTCATCATATTTTATCCATAGTATAGGTCCAAAAGCATGTTTATGAACGTTTTAACAAAAATATCCATTTCAAAAATATGTAAAATCTGACTTTATTTTTGTAAAAAATCATATAAATATTTGCTTCCGCGCCCGAATTTTATGATTTTACATCATAATTTAGGTAAAAGAAAACATTGCAACAAGAAAATTGCTATTTCAAGTGTGGTAAGTATTCTAGAATCCAGCCAATGAAGCTTACAATATACAACGTATTCATCAAAAATAAGTAAAATCTGACTTTTTTTTGTAAAAAATCATATAAATATTTGCTTCCGCGCCCGAATTTTATAATTTTTTATCATATTTTATACGCAGTATAGGTCTAAAAGCATGTTTATGAATGTTTTAACAAAAATATCCATTTCAAGAATAAGAAAAATCTGACTTTATTTTTTTAAAAAATCATAAAAATATTAGCTTCCGCACCCGAATTTTACAATTTTTCATCATATTTTAGCTAAAAGAAAACATTGCAACAAGAAAATTGCTATTTCAAGTGTGGTAGGTATTCTAGAATCCAGCCAATGAAGCTTACAATATACAACTTATTCATCAAATATAGGTTAAATCTGACTTTTTTTTTGTAAAAAATCATATAAATATTTGCTTCCGCGCCCGAATTTTATAATTTTTCATCATATTTTATCCACAGTATAGCTCCAAAAGCATGTTTATGAATGCTTTAACAAAAATATCCATTTCAAGAATAGGAAAAATCTGACTTTATTTTTGTAAAAAATCATATAAATATTTGCTTCCGCAATCGAATTTTATAATTTTTCATCATATTTTAGCTAAAAGAAAACATTGCAACAAGAAAATTGCTATTTCAAGTGTGTTAGGTATTCTAGAATCCAGCCCATGTAGCTTACAATATACAACATATTCATCAAAAATAGGTAAAATCTGACTTTTTTTTTGTAAAAAATCATATAAATATTTGTTTGCGCGCCCGAATTTTATAATTTTTCATCATATTTTATCCGCAGTATAGGTCCAAACGCATGTTTATGAACGTTTTAACAAAAATATCCATTTCAAAAATATGTAAAATCTGACTTTATTTTTGTAAAAAATCATATAAATATTTGCTTCCGCGCCCGAATTTCATGATTTTACATCATAATTTAGGTAAAAGAAAACATTGCAACAAGAAAATTGCTATTTCAAGTGTGGTAGGTATTCTAGAATCCAGCCCATGTATCTTACAATATACAACGTATTCATCAAAAATAGGTAAAATCTGACTTTTTTTTGTAAGAAATCATATAAATAATTGTTTGCGCGCCCGAATTTTATAATTTTTCATCATATTTTATCCGCAGTATAGGTCTAAAAGCATGTTTATGAATGTTTTAACAAAAATATCCATTTCAAGAATAGGAAAAATCTGACTTTATTTTTGTAAAAAATCATATAAATATTTGCTTCCGCACCCGAATTTTATGATTTTTCATCATATTTTAGCTAAAAGAAAACATTGCAACAAGTAAAATGCTATTTCAAGTGTGTTAGGTATTCTAGAATCCAGCCCATGCAGCTTACAATATACAAAGTATTCATCAAAATTATGTAAAATCTGATTTTTTTTTTGTAAAAAATCATATAAATATTTGCTTCCGCGCCAGAATTTTATAATTTTTCATCATATTTTATCCACAGTATAGGTCCAAAAGCATGTTTATGAATGTATTAACAAAAATATCCATTTCAAGAATATGTAAAATCTGACTTTATTTTTGTAAAAAATCATATAAATATTTGCTTCCGCGCCTGAATTTTATGATTTTTCATTATATTTTAGCTAAAAGAAAACATTGCAAAAAGAAAATTGCTATTTCAAGTGTGTTAGGTATTTTATAATCCAGCCGATGTAGCTTACAATATACAACGTATTCATCAAAAATAGGTAAAATCTGACTTTTTTTTTTTGTAAAAAATCATATAAATATTTGCTTCCGCGCCCGAATTTTATAATTTTTCATTATATTTTATTCACAGTATAGGTCCAAAAGCATGTTTATGAATGTTTTAACAAAAATATCCATTTCAAGAATAGGTAAAATCTGACTTTTTTTTTGTAAAAAATCATATAAATATTTGTTTGCCCGCCCGAATTTTATAATTTTTCATCATATTTTATCCGCAGCATGTTTATGAATGTTTTAACAAAAATATCCATTTCAAGAATAGGAAAAATCTGACTTTATTTTTGTAAAAAATTATATAAATATTTGCTTCCGCGCCCGAATTTTATAATTTTTCATCATATTTTATCCACAGTATAGCTCCAAAAGCATGTTTATGAATGCTTTAACAAAAATATCCATTTCAAGAATAGGAAAAATCTGACTTTATTTTTGTAAAAAATCATATAAATATTTGCTTCCGCACCCGAATTTTATAATTTTTCATCATATTTTAGCTAAAAGAAAACATTGCAACAAGAAAATTGCTATTTCAAGTGTGTTAGGTATTCTAGAATCCAGCCCATGTAGCTTACAATATACAACGTATTCATCAAAAATAGGTAAAATCTGACTTTTTTTTTGTAAAAAATCATATAAATATTTGTTTGCGCGCCCGAATTTTATAATTTTTCATCATATTTTATCCGCAGTATAGGTCCAAACGCATGTTTATGAACGTTTTAACAAAAATATCCATTTCAAAAATATGTAAAATCTGACTTTATTTTTGTAAAAAATCATATAAATATTTGCTTCCGCGCCCGAATTTCATGATTTTACATCATAATTTAGGTAAAAGAAAACATTGCAACAAGAAAATTGCTATTTCAAGTGTGGTAGGTATTCTAGAATCCAGCCCATGTATCTTACAATATACAACGTATTCATCAAAAATAGGTAAAATCTGACTTTTTTTTGTAAGAAATCATATAAATAATTGTTTGCGCGCCCGAATTTTATAATTTTTCATCATATTTTATCCGCAGTATAGGTCCAAAAGCATGTTTATGAATGTTTTAACAAAAATATCCATTTCAAGAATAGGAAAAATCTGACTTTATTTTTGTAAAAAATCATATAAATATTTGCTTCCGCACCCGAATTTTATGATTTTTCATCATATTTTAGCTAAAAGAAAACATTGCAACAAGTAAAATGCTATTTCAAGTGTGTTAGGTATTCTAGAATCCAGCCCATGCAGCTTACAATATACAAAGTATTCATCAAAATTATGTAAAATCTGACTTTTTTTTGTAAAAAATCATATAAATATTTGCTTCCGCGCCAGAATTTTATAATTTTTCATCATATTTTATCCACAGTATAGGTCCAAAAGCATGTTTATGAATGTATTAACAAAAATATCCATTTCAAGAATATGTATAATCTGACTTTATTTTTGTAAAAAATCATATAAATATTTGCTTCCGCGCCTGAATTTTATGATTTTTCATTATATTTTAGCTAAAAGAAAACATTGCAAAAAGAACATTGCTATTTCAAGTGTGTTAGGTATTTTATAATCCAGCCGATGTAGCTTACAATATACAACGTATTCATCAAAAATAGGTAAAATCTGACTTTTTTTTTTGTAAAAAATCATATAAATATTTGCTTCCGCGCCCGAATTTTATAATTTTTCATTATATTTTATTCACAGTATAGGTCCAAAAGCATGTTTATGAATGTTTTAACAAAAATATCCATTTCAAGAATAGGTAAAATCTGACTTTTTTTTTGTAAAAAATCATATAAATATTTGTTTGCCCGCCCGAATTTTATAATTTTTCATCATATTTTATCCGCAGCATGTTTATGAATGTTTTAACAAAAATATCCATTTCAAGAATAGGAAAAATCTGACTTTATTTTTGTAAAAAATTATATAAATATTTCCTTCCGCGCCCAAATTTTATAATTTTTCATTATATTTTATCCACAGTATAGGTCCAAAAGCATGTTTATGAATGTATTAACAAAAATATCCATTTCAAGAATATGTAAAATCTGACTTTATTTTTGTAAAAAATCATATAAATATTTGCTTCCGCGCCCGAATTTTATGATTTTTCATCATATTTTAGCTAAAAGAAAACATTGCAACAAGAAAATTGCTATTTCAAGTGTGTTAGGTATTCTAGAATCCAGCCCATGCAGCTTACAATATACAATATATTCATCAAAAATATTTAAAATCTGACTTTTTTTTTGTAAAAAATTATATAAATATTTGCTTTCGCGCCCGAAATTTATAATTTTTTATCATATTTTAGTCACAGTATAGGTCCAAAAGCATGTTTATGAATGTTTTAACAAATATATCCATTTCAAAAATAGGTAAAATTTTACTTAATTTTGGTAAAAAATCATATAAATATTTGCTTCCGCGACCGAATTTTATGATTTTTCATCATAATTTAGGTAAAAGAAACCATTGCAACAAGAAAATTGCTATTTCAAGTGTGGTAGGTATTCTAGAATCCAGCCAATGAAGCTTACAATATACAACGTATTCATCAAAAATAGGTAAAATCTGACTTTATTTATGTAAAAAATTATATAAATATTTGCTTCCGCGCTCGAATTTTATAATTTTTCATCATATTTTATCCATAGTATAGGTCCAAAAGCATGTTTATGAACGTTTTAACAAAAATATCCATTTCAAAAATATGTTAAATCTGACTTTATTTTTGTAAAAAATCATATAAATATTTGCTTCCGCTCCCGAATTTTATAATTTTTCATTATATTTTATTCACAGTATAGGTCCAAAAGCATGTTTATGAATGTTTTAACAAAAATATCCATTTCAAGAATAGGTAAAATCTGACTTTTTTTTGTAAAAAATCATATAAATATTTGTTTGCCCGCCCGAATTTTATAATTTTTCATCATATTTTATCCGCAGCATGTTTATGAATGTTTTAACAAAAATATCCATTTCAAGAATAGGAAAAATCTGACTTTATTTTTGTAAAAAATTATATAAATATTTCCTTCCGCGCCCAAATTTTATAATTTTTCATTATATTTTATCCACAGTATAGGTCCAAAAGCATGTTTATGAATGTATTAACAAAAATATCCATTTCAAGAATATGTAAAATCTGACTTTATTTTTGTAAAAAATCATATAAATATTTGCTTCCGCGCCCGAATTTTATGATTTTTCATCATATTTTAGCTAAAAGAAAACATTGCAACAAGAAAATTGCTATTTCAATTGTGTTAGGTATTCTAGAATCCAGCCCATGCAGCTTACAATATACAATATATTCATCAAAAATATTTAAAATCTGACTTTTTTTTTGTAAAAAATCATATAAATATTTGCTTTCGCGCCCGAAATTTATAATTTTTTATCATATTTTAGTCACAGTATAGGTCCAAAAGCATGTTTATGAATGTTTTAACAAATATATCCATTTCAAAAATAGGTAAAATTTTACTTAATTTTGGTAAAAAATCATATAAATATTTGCTTCCGCGACCGAATTTTATGATTTTTCATCATAATTTAGGTAAAAGAAACCATTGCAACAAGAAAATTGCTATTTCAAGTGTGGTAGGTATTCTAGAATCCAGCCAATGAAGCTTACAATATACAACGTATTCATCAAAAATAGGTAAAATCTGACTTTATTTATGTAAAAAATTATATAAATATTTGCTTCCGCGCTCGAATTTTATAATTTTTCATCATATTTTATCCATAGTATAGGTCCAAAAGCATGTTTATGAACGTTTTAACAAAAATATCCATTTCAAAAATATGTTAAATCTGACTTTATTTTTGTAAAAAATCATATAAATATTTGCTTCCGCTCCCGAAGTTTATGATTTTTCATCATATTTTAGCTAAAAGAAAACATTGCAACAAGCAAATTGCTATTTCAAGTGTGGTAGGTATTCTAGAATCCAGCCAATGAAGCTTACAATATACAACGTATTCATCAAAAATAGGTAAAATCTGACTTTTTTTTTGTAAAAAATCATAAAAATATTTGTTTGCGCGCCCGAATTTTATAATTTTTTATCATATTTTATCCGCAGTATAGGTCCAAAAGCATGTTTATGAATGTTTTAACAAAAATATCCCTTTCAAGAATAGGAAAAATCTGACTTTATTTTTGTAAAAAATCATATAAATATTTGCTTCCGCACCCGAATTTTATGATTTTTCATCATATTTTAGCTAAAAGAAAACATTGCAACAAGTAAAATGCTATTTCAAGTGTGTTAGGTATTCTAGAATCCAGCCCATGCAGCTTACAATATACAAAGTATTCATTAAAAATAGGTAAAATCTGACTTTTTTTGTAAAGAATCATATAAATATTTGCTTCCGCGCCAGAATTATATAATTTTTCATCATATTTTATCCACAGTATAGGTCCAAAAGCTTGTTTATAAATGTATTACAAAAATATCCATTTCAAGAATATGTAAAATCTGACTTTATTTTTGTAAAAAATCATATAAATATTTGATTCCGCGCCCGAATTTTATGATTTTTTATCATATTTTAGCTAAAAGAAAACATTGCAAAAAGAAAATTGCTATTTCAAGTGTGTTAGGTATTCTAGAATCCAGCCGATGTAGCTTACAATATAAAACGTATTCATCAAAAATAGGTAAAATCTGACTTTTTTTTTGTAAAAAATCATATAAATATTTGCTACTGCGCCCCGAATTTTATAATTTTTCATTATATTTTATTCACAGTATAGGTCCAAAAGCAGGTTTATGAATGTTTTATCAAAAATATCCATTTCAAGAATAGGTAAAATCTGAACTTTTTTTGTAAAAAATCATATAAATATTTGTTTGCGCGCCCGAATTTTATAATTTTTTATCATATTTTATCCGCAGTATAGGTCCAAAAGCATGTTTATGAATGTTTTAACAAAAATATCCATTTCAAGAATAGGAAAAATCTGACTTTATTTTTGTAAAAAATCATATAAATATTTGCTTCCGCGCCCGAATTTTATAATTTTTCATCATATTTTATCCACAGTATAGGTCCAAAAGCATGTTTATGAATGTATTAACAAAAATATCCATTTCAAGAATATGTTAAATCTGACTTTATTTTTGTAAAAAATCATATAAATATTTTCTTCCGCGCCCGAATTTTATGATTTTTCATCATATTTTAGCTAAAAGAAAACATTGCAACAAGAAAATTGCTATTTCAAGTGTGTTAGGTATTCTAGAATCCAGCCCATGTAGCTTACAATATACAATATATTCATCAAAAATAGGTAAAAACTGACTTTTTTTTGTAAAAAATCATAAAAATATTTGCTTCCGCGCCCGATATTTATAATTTTTCATCATATTTTATTCACAGTATAGGTCCAAAAGCATGTTTATGAATGTTTTAACAAAAATATCCATTTCAAGAATAGGAAAAATCTGACTTTATTTTTGTAAAAAATCATATAAATATTTGCTTCCGCACCCGAATTTTATGATTTTTCATCATATTTTAGCTAAAAGAAAACATTGCAACAAGTAAAATGCTATTTCAAGTGTGTTAGGTATTCTAGAATCCAGCCCATGCAGCTTACAATATACAAAGTATTCATCAAAATTATGTAAAATCTGACTTTTTTTTTGTAAAAAATCATATAAATATTTGCTTCTGCGCCAGAATTTTATAATTTTTCATCATATTTTATCCACAGTATAGGTCCATAAGCATGTTTATGAATGTATTAACAAAAATATCAATTTCAAAAATATGTTAAATCTGACTTTATTTTTGTAAAAAATCATATAAATATTTGCTTCCGCTCCCGAAGTTTATGATTTTTCATCATATTTTAGCTAAAAGAAAACATTGCAACAAGAAAATTGCTATTTCAAGTGTGGTAGGTATTCTAGAATCCAGCCAATGAAGCTTACAATATACAACGTATTCATCAAAAATAGGTAAAATCTGACTTTTTTTTTGTAAAAAATCATAAAAATATTTGTTTGCGCGCCCGAATTTTATAATTTGTTATCATATTTTATCCGCAGTATAGGTCCAAAAGCATGTTTATGAATGTTTTAACAAAAATATCCCTTTCAAGAATAGGAAAAATCTGACTTTATTTTTGTAAAAAATCATATAAATATTTGCTTCCGCACCCGAATTTTATGATTTTTCATCATATTTTAGCTAAAAGAAAACATTGCAACAAGTAAAATGCTATTTCAAGTGTGTTAGGTATTCTAGAATCCAGCCGTTGTAGCTTACAATATAAAACGTATTCATCAAAAATAGGTAAAATCTGACTTTTTTTTTGTAAAAAATCATATAAATATTTTCTACTGCGCCCGAATTTTATAATTTTTCATTATATTTTATTCACAGTATAGGTCCAAAAGCAGGTTTATGAATGTTTTATCAAAAATATCCATTTCAAGAATAGGTAAAATCTGACTTTTTTTTGTAAAAAATCATATAAATATTTGTTTGCGCGCCCGAATTTTATAATTTTTTATCATATTTTATCCGCAGTATAGGTCCAAAAGCATGTTTATGAATGTTTTAACAAAAATATCCATTTCAAGAATAGGAAAAATCTGACTTTATTTTTGTAAAAAATCATATAAATATTTGCTTCCGCGCCCGAATTTTATAATTTTTCATCATATTTTATCCACAGTATAGGTCCAAAAGCATGTTTATGAATGTATTAACAAAAATATCCATTTCAAGAATATGTTAAATCTGACTTTATTTTTGTAAAAAATCATATAAATATTTTCTTCCGCGCCCGAATTTTATGATTTTTCATCATATTTTAGCTAAAAGAAAACATTGCAACAAGAAAATTTCTATTTCAAGTGTGTTAGGTATTCTAGAATCCAGCCCTTGTAGCTTACAATATACAATATATTCATCAAAAATAGGTAAAAACTGACTTTTTTTGTAAAAAATCATAAAAATATTTGCTTCCGCGCCCGATATTTATAATTTTTCATCATATTTTATTCACAGTATAGGTCCAAAAGCATGTTTATGAATGTTTTAACAAAAATATCCAATTCAAGAATAGGTAAAATTTGACTTTATTTTGGTAAAAAATCATATAAATATTTGCTTTCGCTCCCGAATTTTATGATTTTTCATCATATTTTAGCTAAAAGAAAACATTGCAACAAGAAAATTGCTATTTCAAGTGTGGTAGGTATTCTAGAATCCAGCTAACAAAGCTTACAATATACAACGTATTCATTAACAGTAGGTAAATTCTGACTTTTTTTTTTTTAAAAAAATCATATAAATATTTGCTTCCGCGCCCGAATTTTATAATTTTTCATCATATTTTATCCACAGTATAGGTCCAAAAGCATGTTTATGAATATATTAACAAAAATATCCATTTCAAGAATAGGAAAAATCTGACTATATTTTTGTAAAAAATCATATAAATATTTGCTTCCGCACCCGAATTTTATGATTTTTCATCATATTTTAGCTAAAAGAAAACATTGCAACAAGTAAAATGCTATTTCAAGTGTGTTAGGTATTCTAGAATCCAGCCCATGCAGCTTACAATATACAATATATTCATCAAAAATAGGTAAAAACTGACTTTTTTTTCTAAAAAATCATATAAATATTTGCTTCCGCGCCCGAATTTTATAATTTTTCATCATATATTATCCACAGTATAGGTCCAAAAGCATGTTTATGAATGTATTAACAAAAATATCCATTTCAAGAATAGGAAAAATCTGACTTTTTTTTTGTAAAAAATCATATAAATATTTGCTTTCGCGCCCGAAATTTATAATTTTTTATCATATTTTAGTCACAGTATAGGTCCAAAAGCATGTTTATGAATGTTTTAACAAATATATCCATTTAAAAAATAGGTAAAATTTTACTTAATTTTGGTAAAAAATCATATAAATATTTGCTTCCGCGACCGAATTTTATGATTTTTCATCATAATTTAGGTAAAAGAAACCATTGCAACAAGAAAATTGCTATTTCAAGTGTGGTAGGTATTCTAGAATCCAGCCAATGAAGCTTACAATATACAACGTATTCATCAAAAATAGGTAAAATCTGACTTTATTTATGTAAAAAATTATATAAATATTTGCTTCCGCGCTCGAATTTTATAATTTTTCATCATATTTTATCCATAGTATAGGTCCAAAAGCATGTTTATGAACGTTTTAACAAAAATATCCATTTCAAAAATATGTTAAATATGACTTTATTTTTGTAAAAAATCATATAAATATTTGCTTCCGCTCCCGAATTTTATAATTTTTCATTATATTTTATTCACAGTATAGGTCCAAAAGCATGTTTATGAATGTTTTAACAAAAATATCCATTTCAAGAATAGGTAAAATCTGACTTTTTTTTGTAAAAAATCATATAAATATTTGTTTGCCCGCCCGAATTTTATAATTTTTCATCATATTTTATCCGCAGCATGTTTATGAATGTTTTAACAAAAATATCCATTTCAAGAATAGGAAAAATCTGACTTTATTTTTGTAAAAAATTATATAAATATTTCCTTCCGCGCCCAAATTTTATAATTTTTCATTATATTTTATCCACAGTATAGGTCCAAAAGCATGTTTATGAATGTATTAACAAAAATATCCATTTCAAGAATATGTAAAATCTGACTTTATTTTTGTAAAAAATCATATAAATATTTGCTTCCGCGCCCGAATTTTATGATTTTTCATCATATTTTAGCTAAAAGAAAACATTGCAACAAGAAAATTGCTATTTCAATTGTGTTAGGTATTCTAGAATCCAGCCCATGCAGCTTACAATATACAATATATTCATCAAAAATATTTAAAATCTGACTTTTTTTTTGTAAAAAATCATATAAATATTTGCTTTCGCGCCCGAAATTTATAATTTTTTATCATATTTTAGTCACAGTATAGGTCCAAAAGCATGTTTATGAATGTTTTAACAAATATATCCATTTCAAAAATAGGTAAAATTTTACTTAATTTTGGTAAAAAATCATATAAATATTTGCTTCCGCGACCGAATTTTATGATTTTTCATCATAATTTAGGTAAAAGAAACCATTGCAACAAGAAAATTGCTATTTCAAGTGTGGTAGGTATTCTAGAATCCAGCCAATGAAGCTTACAATATACAACGTATTCATCAAAAATAGGTAAAATCTGACTTTATTTATGTAAAAAATTATATAAATATTTGCTTCCGCGCTCGAATTTTATAATTTTTCATCATATTTTATCCATAGTATAGGTCCAAAAGCATGTTTATGAACGTTTTAACAAAAATATCCATTTCAAAAATATGTTAAATCTGACTTTATTTTTGTAAAAAATCATATAAATATTTGCTTCCGCTCCCGAAGTTTATGATTTTTCATCATATTTTAGCTAAAAGAAAACATTGCAACAAGCAAATTGCTATTTCAAGTGTGGTAGGTATTCTAGAATCCAGCCAATGAAGCTTACAATATACAACGTATTCATCAAAAATAGGTAAAATCTGACTTTTTTTTTGTAAAAAATCATAAAAATATTTGTTTGCGCGCCCGAATTTTATAATTTTTTATCATATTTTATCCGCAGTATAGGTCCAAAAGCATGTTTATGAATGTTTTAACAAAAATATCCCTTTCAAGAATAGGAAAAATCTGACTTTATTTTTGTAAAAAATCATATAAATATTTGCTTCCGCACCCGAATTTTATGATTTTTCATCATATTTTAGCTAAAAGAAAACATTGCAACAAGTAAAATGCTATTTCAAGTGTGTTAGGTATTCTAGAATCCAGCCCATGCAGCTTACAATATACAAAGTATTCATTAAAAATAGGTAAAATCTGACTTTTTTTGTAAAGAATCATATAAATATTTGCTTCCGCGCCAGAATTATATAATTTTTCATCATATTTTATCCACAGTATAGGTCCAAAAGCTTGTTTATAAATGTATTACAAAAATATCCATTTCAAGAATATGTAAAATCTGACTTTATTTTTGTAAAAAATCATATAAATATTTGATTCCGCGCCCGAATTTTATGATTTTTTATCATATTTTAGCTAAAAGAAAACATTGCAAAAAGAAAATTGCTATTTCAAGTTTGTTAGGTATTCTAGAATCCAGCCGATGTAGCTTACAATATAAAACGTATTCATCAAAAATAGGTAAAATCTGACTTTTTTTTTGTAAAAAATCATATAAATATTTGCTACTGCGCCCGAATTTTATAATTTTTCATTATATTTTATTCACAGTATAGGTCCAAAAGCAGGTTTATGAATGTTTTATCAAAAATATCCATTTCAAGAATAGGTAAAATCTGACCTTTTTTTGTAAAAAATCATATAAATATTTGTTTGCGCGCCCGAATTTTATAATTTTTTATCATATTTTATCCGCAGTATAGGTCCAAAAGCATGTTTATGAATGTTTTAACAAAAATATCCATTTCAAGAATAGGAAAAATCTGACTTTATTTTTGTAAAAAATCATATAAATATTTGCTTCCGCGCCCGAATTTTATAATTTTTCATCATATTTTATCCACAGTATAGGTCCAAAAGCATGTTTATGAATGTATTAACAAAAATATCCATTTCAAGAATATGTTAAATCTGACTTTATTTTTGTAAAAAATCATATAAATATTTTCTTCCGCGCCCGAATTTTATGATTTTTCATCATATTTTAGCTAAAAGAAAACATTGCAACAAGAAAATTGCTATTTCAAGTGTGTTAGGTATTCTAGAATCCAGCCCATGTAGCTTACAATATACAATATATTCATCAAAAATAGGTAAAAACTGACTTTTTTTTGTAAAAAATCATAAAAATATTTGCTTCCGCGCCCGATATTTATAATTTTTCATCATATTTTATTCACAGTATAGGTCCAAAAGCATGTTTATGAATGTTTTAACAAAAATATCCATTTCAAGAATAGGAAAAATCTGACTTTATTTTTGTAAAAAATCATATAAATATTTGCTTCCGCACCCGAATTTTATGATTTTTCATCATATTTTAGCTAAAAGAAAACATTGCAACAAGTAAAATGCTATTTCAAGTGTGTTAGGTATTCTAGAATCCAGCCCATGCAGCTTAAAATATACAAAGTATTCATCAAAATTATGTAAAATCTGACTTTTTTTTTGTAAAAAATCATATAAATATTTGCTTCTGCGCCAAAATTTTATAATTTTTCATCATATTTTATCCACAGTATAGGTCCAAAAGCATGTTTATGAATGTATTAACAAAAATATTCATTTCAAGAATATGTAAAATCTGACTTTATTTTTGTAAAAAATCATATAAATATTTGCTTCCGCGCCTGAATTTTATGATTTTTCATTATATTTTAGCTAAAAGAAAACATTGCAAAAAGAAAATTGCTATTTCAAGTGTGTTAGGTATTCTAGAATCCAGCCCATGCAGCTTACAATATACAATAAATTCATCAAAAATATTTAAAATCTGACTTTTTTTTTGTAAAAAATCATATAAATATTTGCTTTCGCGCCCGAAATTTATAATTTTTTATCATATTTTAGTCACAGTATAGGTCCAAAAGCATGTTTATGAATGTTTTAACAAATATATCCATTTCAAAAATAGGTAAAATTTGACTTAATTTTGGTAAAAAATCATATAAATATTTGCTTCTGCGACCGAATTTTATGATTTTTCATCATAATTTAGGTAAAAGAAACCATTGCAACAAGAAAATTGCTATTTCAAGTGTGGTAGGTATTCTAGAATCCAGCCAATGAAGCTTACAATATACAACGTATTCATCAAAAATAGGTAAAATCTGACTTTATTTATGTAAAAAATTATATAAATATTTGCTTCCGCGCTCGAATTTTATAATTTTTCATCATATATTATCCATGGTATAGGTCCAAAAGCATGTTTATGAACGTTTTAACAAAAATATCCATTTCAAAAATATGTTAAATCTGACTTTATTTTTGTAAAAAATCATATAAATATTTGCTTCCGCTCCCGAAGTTTATGATTTTTCATCATATTTTAGCTAAAAGAAAACATTGCAACAAGAAAATTGCTATTTCAAGTGTGGTAGGTATTCTAGAATCCAGCCAATGAAGCTTACAATATACAACGTATTCATCAAAAATAGGTAAAATCTGACTTTTTTTTTGTAAAAAATCATAAGAATATTTGTTTGCGCGCCCGAATTTTATAATTTGTTATCATATTTTATCCGCAGTATAGGTCCAAAAGCATGTTTATGAATGTTTTAACAAAAATATCCCTTTCAAGAATAGGAAAAATCTGACTTTATTTTTGTAAAAAATCATATAAATATTTGCTTCCGCACCCGAATTTTATGATTTTTCATCATATTTTAGCTAAAAGAAAACATTGCAACAAGTAAAATGCTATTTCAAGTGTGTTAGGTATTCTAGAATCCAGCCGTTGTAGCTTACAATATAAAACGTATTCATCAAAAATAGGTAAAATCTGACTTTTTTTTTTGTAAAAAATCATATAAATATTTTCTACTGCGCCCGAATTTTATAATTTTTCATTATATTTTATTCACAGTATAGGTCCAAAAGCAGGTTTATGAATGTTTTATCAAAAATATCCATTTCAAGAATAGGTAAAATCTGACTTTTTTTTGTAAAAAATCATATAAATATTTGTTTGCGCGCCCGAATTTTATAATTTTTTATCATATTTTATCCGCAGTATAGGTCCAAAAGCATGTTTATGAATGTTTTAACAAAAATATCCATTTCAAGAATAGGAAAAATCTGACTTTGTTTTTGTAAAAAATCATATAAATATTTGCTTCCGCGCCCGAATTTTATAATTTTTCATCATATTTTATCCACAGTATAGGTCCAAAAGCATGTTTATGAATGTATTAACAAAAATATCCATTTCAAGAATATGTTAAATCTGACTTTATTTTTGTAAAAAATCATATAAATATTTTCTTCCGCGCCCGAATTTTATGATTTTTCATCATATTTTAGCTAAAAGAAAACATTGCAACAAGAAAATTTCTATTTCAAGTGTGTTAGGTATTCTAGAATCCAGCCCTTGTAGCTTACAATATACAATATATTCATCAAAAATAGGTAAAAACTGACTTTTTTTGTAAAAAATCATAAAAATATTTGCTTCCGCGCCCGATATTTATAATTTTTCATCATATTTTATTCACAGTATAGGTCCAAAAGCATGTTTATGAATGTTTTAACAAAAATATCCAATTCAAGAATAGGTAAAATTTGACTTTATTTTGGTAAAAAATCATATAAATATTTGCTTTCGCTCCCGAATTTTATGATTTTTCATCATATTTTAGCTAAAAGAAAACATTGCAACAAGAAAATTGCTATTTCAAGTGTGGTAGGTATTCTAGAATCCAGCTAACAAAGCTTACAATATACAACGTATTCATTAACAGTAGGTAAATTCTGACTTTTTTTTTTTTTTAAAAAATCATATAAATATTTGCTTCCGCGCCCGAATTTTATAATTTTTCATCATATTTTATCCACAGTATAGGTCCAAAAGCATGTTTATGAATATATTAACAAAAATATCCATTTCAAGAATAGGAAAAATCTGACTATATTTTTGTAAAAAATCATATAAATATTTGCTTCCGCACCCGAATTTTATGATTTTTCATCATATTTTAGCTAAAAGAAAACATTGCAACAAGTAAAATGCTATTTCAAGTGTGTTAGGTATTCTAGAATCCAGCCCATGCAGCTTACAATATACAATATATTCATCAAAAATAGGTAAAAACTGACTTTTTTTTCTAAAAAATCATATAAATATTTGCTTCCGCGCCCGAATTTTATAATTTTTCATCATATATTATCCACAGTATAGGTCCAAAAGCATGTTTATGAATGTATTAACAAAAATATCCATTTCAAGAATATTTAAAATCTGACTTTATTTTTGTAAAAAATCATATAAATATTTGCTTCCGCGCCCGAATTTTATGATTTTTCATCATAACTTAGGTAAAAGAAAACATTGCAACAAGAAAATTGCTATTTCAAGTGTGGTAGGTATTCTAGCGTCCAGCCAATGAAGCTTACAATATACAACGTATTCATCAAAAATAGGTAAAATCTGACTTTTTTTTGTAAAAAATCATATAAATATTTGCTTCTGCGCCCGAATTTTATAATTTTTCATCATATTTTATCCATAGTATAGGTCCAAAAGCATGTTTATGAATGTTTTAACAATAATATCCATTTCAAAATTAGGTTAATTCTGACTTTATTTTTGTAAAAAATCAAATAAATATTTGCTTCCGCGCCCGAATTTTATGATTTTTCATCATATTTTAGCTGAAAGAAAACATAGCAACAAAAAAATTGCTATTTCAAGTGTGTTAGGTATTCTAGAATCCAGCCCATGTAGCTTACAATATACAACGTATTCATCAAAAATAGGTAAAGTCAGACTTTTTTTTTGTAAAAAATCATATAAATATTTGCTTCCGCGCCCGAATTTTATAATTTTTCATTATATTTTATCCACAGTATAGGTCCAAAAGCATGTTTATGAATGTTTTAACAAAAATATCCATTTTAAGAATAGGTAAAATCAAACTTTATTTTTGTAAAAAATTATATAAATATTTGCTTCCGCGCCCGAATTTTATGATTTTTCATCTTAATTAAGGTAAAAGAATACATTGCAACAAGAAAATTGCTATTTCAAGTGTGGTAGGTATTCTAGAATCCAGCCAATGAAGCTTACAATATACAACGTATTCATCAAAAATAGGTAAAATCTGACTTTATTTTGTAAAAAGTTATATAAATATTTGCTTCCGCGAACGAATTTTATAATTTTTCATCATATTTTATCCATAGTATAGGTCCAAAAGCATTTTTATGAATGTTTTAACAAAAATATCTATTTCAAAAATAGGTAAATTCTGACTTTATTTTTGTAAAAAATCATATAAATATTTGCTTCCGCGCCCGAATTTTATGATTTTTCATAATAATTTAGGTAAAAGAAAACATTACAACAAGAAAATTGCTATTTCAAGTGTAGTAGGTATTCTAAAATCCAGCCAATGAAGCTTACAATACACAAAGTATTCATCAGAAATAGGTAAAATCTGACTTTATTTTTGTAAAAAATTATATAAATATTTGCTTCCGCGCCCGAATTTTATAATTTATCATCATATTTTATCCATAGGATAGATCCAAAAGCATGTTTATGAATGTTTTAACAAAAATATCCATTTCAAAAATAGGTAAAATCTGACTTTATTTTTGTAAAAAAACATATAAATAGTTGTTCCGCGCCCGAATTTTATGATTTTGCATCATATTTTAGCTAAAAGAAAACATTGCAACAAGAAAATGGCTATTTCAAGTGTGTTAGGTATTCTAGAATCCAGCCCATGTAGCTTACAATATACAACGTATTCATCAAAAGTAGGTAAAATCTGACATTTTTTTTGTTAAAAATCATATAAATATTTGCTTCCGCGCCCGAATTTTATAATTTTTCATTATATTTTATCCACAGTATAGGTCCAAAAGCATGTTTATGAATGTTTTAACAAAAATATCCATTTCAAGAATAGGTAAAATCTAACTTTATTTTTGTAAAAAATTATATAAATATTTGCTTCCGCGCCCGAATTTTATGATTTTTCATCATAATTTAGGTAAAAGAAAACATTGCAACAAGAAAATTGCTATTTCAAGTGTGTTAGGTATTCTAGAATCCATCCCATGTAGCTTACAATATACACCGTATTCATCAAATATAGGTAAAATCTGATTTTTTTTGTAAAAAATCATATAAATATTTGCTTCCGCGCCCGAATTTTATAATTTTTCATCATATTTTATCCACAGTATAGGTCCAAAAGCATGTTTATGAATATTTTAACAAAAATATCCGTTTCAAGAATAGGTAAAATCTGACTTTATTTTTGTAAAAATCATATAAATATTTGCTTTCGCGCCCGAATTTTATGATTTTTCGTCATAATTTAGGTAAAAGAAAACATTGCAACAAGAAAATTGCTATTTAAAGTATGGTAGGTATTCTAGAATCCAGCCAATAAAGCTTACTATATACAACGTATTCATCAAAAATAGGTAAAATCTGACTTTATTTTTGTAAAAAATTATATAAATATATGCTTTCGCGCCCGAATTTTATAATTTTTCATCATATTTTATCCATAGTATAGGTCCAAAAGCTTGTTTATGAATGTTTTAACAAAAATATCCATTTCAAAAATAGGTAAAATCTGTCATTTTTTTGTAAAAAATCATATAAATATTTGCTTCCGCGCCCGAATTTTATGATTTTTCATAATAATTTAGGTAAAAGAAAACATTACAACAAGAAAATTGCTATTTCAAGTGTAGTAGGTATTCTAAAATCCAGCCAATGAAGCTTACAATACACAAAGTATTCATCAGAAATAGGTAAAATCTGACTTTATTTTTGTAAAAAATTATATAAATATTTGCTTCCGCGCCCGAATTTTATAATTTATCATCATATTTTATCCATAGGATAGATATAAAAGCATGTTTATGAATGTTTTAACAAAAATATCCATTTCAAAAATAGGTAAAATCTGACTTTATTTTTGTAAAAAAACATATAAATAGTTGTTCCGCGCCCGAATTTTATGATTTTGCATCATATTTTAGCTAAAAGAAAACATTGCAACAAGAAAATGGCTATTTCAAGTGTGTTAGGTATTCTAGAATCCAGCCCATGTAGCTTACAATATACAACGTATTCATCAAAAGTAGGTAAAATCTGACATTTTTTTTGTTAAAAATCATATAAATATTTGCTTCCGCGCCCGAATTTTATAATTTTTCATTATATTTTATCCACAGTATAGGTCCAAAAGCATGTTTATGAATGTTTTAACAAAAATATCCATTTCAAGAATAGGTAAAATCTAACTTTATTTTTGTAAAAAATTATATAAATATTTGCTTCCGCGCCCGAATTTTATGATTTTTCATCATAATTTAGGTAAAAGAAAACATTGCAACAAGAAAATTGCTATTTCAAGTGTGTTAGGTATTCTAGAATCCATCCCATGTAGCTTACAATATACACCGTATTCATCAAATATAGGTAAAATCTGATTTTTTTTGTAAAAAATCATATAAATATTTGCTTCCGCGCCCGAATTTTATAATTTTTCATCATATTTTATCCACAGTATAGGTCCAAAAGCATGTTTATGAATATTTTAACAAAAATATCCGTTTCAAGAATAGGTAAAATCTGACTTTATTTTTGTAAAAATCATATAAATATTTGCTTTCGCGCCCGAATTTTATGATTTTTCGTCATAATTTAGGTAAAAGAAAACATTGCAACAAGAAAATTGCTATTTAAAGTATGGTAGGTATTCTAGAATCCAGCCAATAAAGCTTACTATATACAACGTATTCATCAAAAATAGGTAAAATCTGACTTTATTTTTGTAAAAAATTATATAAATATATGCTTTCGCGCCCGAATTTTATAATTTTTCATCATATTTTATCCATAGTATAGGTCCAAAAGCTTGTTTATGAATGTTTTAACAAAAATATCCATTTCAAAAATAGGTAAAATCTGTCATTTTTTTGTAAAAAATCATATAAATATTTGCTTCCGCGCCCGAATTTTATGATTTTTCATCATATTTTAGCTAAAAGAAAACATTGCAACAAGAAAATGGCTATTTCAAGTGTGTTAGGTATTCTAGAATCCTGCCCATGCAGTTTACAATATACAAAGTATTCATCAAAAGTAGGTAAAATCTGACATTTTTTTTGTTAAAAATCATATAAATATTTGCTTCCGCGCCCGAATTTTATAATTTTTTATCATATTTTATCCATAGCATAGGTCCAAAAGCATGTTTATGAATGTTTTAACAAAAATATCCATTTCAAAAATAGGTAAATTCTGACTTTATTTTTGTAAAAAATCATATAAATATTTGCTTCCGCGCCCGAATTTTATGATTTTTTATAATAATTTAGGTAAAAGAAAACATTACAACAAGAAAATTGCTATTTCAAGTGTGGTAGGTATTCTAAAATCCAGCCAATGAAGCTTACAATACACAAAGTATTCATCAAAAATAAGTAAAATCTGACTTTATTTTTGTAAAAAATTATATAAATATTTGCTTCCGCGCCCGAATTCTATAATTTATCATCATATTTTATCCATAGTATAGATCCAAAAGCATGTTTATGAATGTTTTAACAAAAATATCCATTTCAAAAATAGGTAAAATCTGACTTTATTTTTGTAAAAAATCATATAAATATTGCGACGAACTTTGCGGTTGGGCGGAAGGAGTTTGGCGTTATTTGCCTCGGGCGCCAAACGGTTTTCGGGTAGCAGAGTCGGGTTTTGTCCAGGAAATGGAAGCAAACACAGTATAGGATCAGACGTGGTTTTATTGATGTGAATTACACTTAGGGTTCACCCAATATTTGCGTTTCTGTAGACACAAGCGTGCGAGCAGCGAAGCAGGATGGTCAGCGAGTCTCAGTAAGTCACCAAATGCACGAATCGCTATTTTCCTTAACATCGACGCCCGGCGTCGGTCGGCGTCGATCCGCGTTCTTGACTGATTTTGGCTACCAAGCACCGGGGAGTGATCTTGCTTGCTGTTTGAGCGGGTCGCGAAAAAAACGACGCTAGGCGTCGCGACGCTACTACTCTAAAAACGGGCTGTCGGTCGGGCGTCGGAGTATACGACCGGGGTGACTAATCAAACTAGCTACACGGTTCCTAGTTTCTCGGGCGTCGTGATTACAAGTCTAGACTCCTCACCAAGGGTCGGCGTCTGTCTCCTACCCTGCAGGGCTAAGGTCTCTTGGTGGCGGACTTGTAATCAGCGACGTTCAACACCCACAATTGGGTTGTTACACTCTGAGATAGCGCGTTGCAATTTATTTAAAATCTAAATCATTTTATTTCCTTATTATCATTTTTGTTCGCAATTTATGGAACTCTTAGGCATTGCTGGTTGCTTATTGTCAGGAATATTAATTTTTATATTTTTATACATTTGGGCATGTGCAAGTTTGAGCTAACTCGCAGATTTGAGCGAAGTGATTCATTCTGTTCCTTGATCGTCGCTGTAGTCTTATCTCAGTGTCTAGTTATTATTTATCATATTGTTTAGTTTATTGTTGGATAAATTTTAACGTGCCCGTTATTTGGGGATTATAACTGAGGAAAGTACTGGGGAAATATTTGTTCCCGCGGAAAATTGTTCCGGATTTATTGCACTGCGATCATTGAAAAACAACTTAGCCGCCCACCATCTCAGGTATTTACTTTTATTGTTGATTAGCCCAGTTGTAGTATCTATAAAGTATTTTGGTAATAATATTTTGATCATTGTTAATTTACAATCAGTAAAAGTAACTTTTAACTTAATCATCGACCTGGCAATGCTAACTGAGTTCTCCTTTCAGGCTTTTATTTTATTTTATTTTATTGTATTTACTTTTCTACCACTATCGATATTAATTCGATCTCGATCCGATTTATTGGATGCTTATGGTTGGATTGGGGTTGTTGAGCCCTTATTTTCGGTGGATACACATCTTAGTGGAGAATTTTTGGGGAGAATTGGATGACCGGTACCTCGTGTTTCAAGCGGAAATTGTTCGACGCCATTTTGGAACTCGTCACACACTACGTCACTACCGCACACTACGTCACTCCGACGTCATCAGCTCTCCAAACACATGCAGATAAGCTCTATTTTGATTTTTTTTTCCTTGTTGTTATTTTTAAATATTTTTTTGAATTGATTTTTGAATGTTATGTTATTTAATTACATTTATTTACGCTTATGTTATTATTTTATATGTACTAGCTCACGCGAGTCTCAGAATTTTTTATGAGAGATACTCATTTAGGGATTGTTTCGGTTTAGGAAGGGTTAGGACTGAATTTAACTTATTTCGACGCTTGTTACGCTCGCATTACCCTGATTGGTCGACCAACCACCCGTATTGCGCCTATTTTTGCGTATTATATTTAAAGTCTAAGCTATCTAAACATCCGAAGTCCTCGCTCGTTCGTGCGCCACGCATCCCCTATTTGGTACAGTTTATTCACTTATTAGTATTACCTTTCGTTTATATCTCGCATGAGTTATATAATTCATTCAGAAAATTTGTTAATATAAAGAATTTCGATTTCAAACTTTATTTACATAATGTAATACTACAAACATTTAATATATCCTACATTTCAATTTCAAACGGAGCTTTATTTGTTTTTTTTCGAGTTACCTACTATTATCTTTGATTATCCTTCACAGATTCGTATTTTCGTGGTTGTATACTAGGTTTCCTTTTTTTAACAACAACCACGTGGCGCCCTATTATAATTTATACTATTTCATTATTTGAACCACCCCCTTCTCCACTGTCTAAAAGCTGGCGGCCGCATTCACTGTCATCTTGGATGCGTAAGAGCTACAATAATACACGACTGTGTGGTGCACGTAGCAGGGTATAACGATATTTAAAATACCACGATATTTTAACAGAAAAAAACGGTAAATAAGGAACGGTACTTACGACGTCGATATCCCAATTTTCGCAAAGAAAAACGATTTTTCAAAAATCTCGCTCGGGAACGGAGTGTAGCTGCTTTACTGCACGGAACTGCCTATATCTCGCTTACTGCGGACTATCTGCCTGACCGCTAGCGCTCGCCGGCTTTTATACGCTATGTTTACAAACAAATCTTGACAGGTTATTTTTGCACATGGCACATTGTAAAATTTTGTGAATTTTGGAAAACGTGTTTCCCTACATTTTACTAGGTTTTCAACACTTACATTTGTGAGTATTTATACTAAAAACTGTAAAGAAAAATTTATATATCAATAGCTTCACAAATATAAGTTTTACAGGGTCAGTAACAATGTGATCGCTGCACAGTTAAATTACAATGTGGAGAGAATAAATTATACCCAACAATACATTAAGAACATTGTTCATCTTATACTAGATCGGGGTGAGTCTTATTTACATGTAAAAATACTTTTCTTTTACTTAAGTTTTCAAGTCTTTAACCTGCCAAGGTGTCAAAATCATTTTCATGTCTAGAAATCATCATTGTCAACTCAATTTCTCATCCCTGAGTTCACCCTAATTAGAATACTTAACAAGAAACTATGTATTGTAGGTATGGACTGTCTTTAAATGGAAATTACGATCATGAAAGATCCATAACCATTATTGGTTCCCGCCCATAATTTAAATAGGCCGGTGTAAAGCTGTTGGAGTCATGGAGGCTGGTGTTAATGGCCATCGTGAGTTCGGTTAGGTGCTCGTCCCACTCCCTCTGATCCCTCTGGCAATATTGAGCGATCATGGTTTTTGAAACCCTGTTGACCCGCTCAACGGGGTTCGCTTGCGGCGTATATGGAGGAGTCTGCATGTGTCTGATGTGCAGGGCGGCGAGGGTTTGTCTCAAATCCTTATTACTGAATTCGGTGCCATTGTCAGTAATTACAGTCTTGGGACACCCGAACCGGAATATCACTAATTCTTCCAGTGCGCGAACTATATTTTTCCCTGTAGCGCGCCGGAGGGCCTTGCACTCTACCCACTTAGTCATACGGTCCTGTAAAACCAGTAGGTATGAATTTCCCTTTTTGGATCGTGGAAAGGGTCCCATGATATCAGCGGCTACCGTGTCCCAAGGTACGCGTATCCGCGGGGGTTCCATCTGCCCAGCCTGGCCTTGTTGACACGGTTTGAACTTCTGACACGTCTCGCACCGCCGTACGTACCGTCGAATGTCTCTGAACATCCCGGGCCAATAATAACATTGTGCAATGCGGATTGCGGTTTTGGTAATTCCTGGGTGTCCAGCTTCGGTTCGATCGTGGTTTTCTTGTAGCACCCGCAGCCTTTCGTGTCGGGGTACGCATAGCTTCCAGGTAGTCTCCTCCTCTGCGTCTGAGTTGGAGCCTATCCTCCTCCGCAATCGCCCGTCTTGCATACAATAATCTGGCCAACTCCCGGGTTGCTTCTCCACCTCCTGCACCTTTTTGTCGTACCAGGGGCATTCTGGGGCGGTGGTAAATAATTCGGCCTCTAACGGTTCCTGCGCATCCAGCGGTTGTCTGGAGAGGGCATCTGCTACCCGGTTAAGGCTTTCTTTCCTGTATTGGACTGTAAAGTCAAATTGTTGCAAAAACATGGCCCACCGAGCCAAGCGACCGGGTGGATTCTCCAGCTGGTTCAACCATTTCAGCGATTGGTGATCTGTTACCACGGTAAAATGGTAACCCTCCAGATAGTCTCGCATCTTTTGTATTGCCCACACGATGGCCAGACATTCTTTCTCAGTGGCCGAGTATTTTGTTTCGGCTCCATGTAACGTACGGCTGGCGTAGGCTACCGGTTGTTCACCCTTCTCCCCATATTGGACTAATGCGGCGCCCAAACCCACATCGGATGCGTCAGTTTGTAGTATGAAAGGTCTGCTGAAATCCGGACAAGCCAAGGTGGGGGCCGTGACTAGTGCATTACGGATGTTCTGAAATGCTTCCTCTTGCATCGGGCCCCAGTACCACTTCCTGTCCTTATGCAACAGTTGGGTGAGGAGTTGGGAGATCTCCGCGAATCCGGGGATGAAGCGACGGTACCAAGCTGCGGCTCCCAAGAATTGACGTACCTGTTTTACAGATGTCGGCTGTGGTATCTCGCGAATGGCGGCTACTTTATCGGGGTCGGTCTGTATTCCTGCTCCACATACTATGTGTCCTAAGTACTTAATGGAAGATTGGCCGAATTCACATTTCTCGGGGTTTATTTTCAAGTTGGCCTCCCTCAATCTCTTGAAGACTTCCCGCAAATGTTCGACATGTTCATCCATGTTCCGGCTAGCGACAATAATGTCGTCCAGGTAAGGAATAGCAACTGGGTCCAAGTCCGGGCCGATTACCTTGTCCAATAATCGCTGGAATGTGGCTGGAGCGGCGTGCAACCCGAAGGGCATCACGGTAAATTGAAACAACCCACGCCCTGGGACGGTAAAGGCGGTTAGGGGTCGGCTGTCCTCATCCAATGGTATTTGCCAGTACCCTTGTTTTAGATCCAGGGTGCTAAAGACGGATGCCTGCTGAAGTTTGCCCAAGATGTGGTTGATGAACGGCAATGGGTATGCGTCTTTCTCGCTTACTTCGTTGAGGCGTCTAAAGTCAATACAGAATCGTGGTTTCCCATCCTTTTTCTTGACAATCACTGCCGGCGAGCTCCACGCACTCCCTGACCTTTCAATGATCCCTTCGTCCAGCATCTTGTCGACTTCCTCGTTTATGATCGCCTGCATCTTCGGGTTCCGAGGCCGATATCGTTGTTTTAATGGAGTTGGATCTTTTAATCGGATTCGATGCGTGACCAAGGGAGTGCAGCCTCGCAGGGTCTCAAATTTCGGCAGTTCTTGCTCCAATAATTGTTCTAATGGGCCTCTCGTGGTTGCAGCCGTTGTCACGGTGGCCACCATCCCCTTATTAATCTGGCACTTCGTACCGATTGGTCCGATGTTATGGGAAACACCCAGCAGGCGTAGCGAATCCATCCCTAAAATAACAGGGACTGCCAGGGTTGGCATACATAGTAGTTGTAGGGTGCGATATTTGCCCTCTACCTGGCAGCGCACCTGGTAACCCGCAGTAATAGCTGCCTTTTCCCCATTGGCCATTTGTGCTGCCGTCATCCCTGGACTCCATGGTGAAGACCCGTTTTCTTGACATATTGCCGCCACGTGCTGGTTCATATATGACAGTGTAGACCCTGTATCCACCAGGGCTAGTACCTCGCTGTCTCCAATTTTCAATGGCAGGTGGATTCGGTTGTCCCATTTCTGTCGAAGAGCGGACAGTAAGGGCACACCAGATTCCACGGATTGCGACTTCCACCTGGCGGCGCACTCCGTTATTCGTTTCCCGACGGAGCGGCGCAACCACAGTCTCGAGTCAGTACCCCCGGTTTTCTGCATCGGGAGCAAAACAGCTTTGCTGGGTTACGGCATTGGCTTCGGAAATGCCCTTCCTTGCCGCATCTCCAACATATGGCCCCCTTGGACGCGGATACAGGGCCGCTGGCATATACGTCGGTCATGTTTCTTGTTCTCGTCCCCCCATGGCTCGCAGTGATCTCTTTCTGCAGGGCCTCATATTCGCGAATCTCCTGTAGTAGCGAGGGGATGGAGGTTAGGTCTTGCCGGCGTATACGCTGCCGGTATTCTGGTCGGAGATTTTTGTATATTTGGTACAACTGTTGCTCGATATTATAACCGCCATGTCGTCTCATCAAGGTCTGTAGAGCCGTGATATATTCTATACCCGTTTCTCCAATCTTATGTCTACGCTCATTAATTTCATCTTCCAATTTTTGTTGCTGATCGGGTAGAAAATACTGGTTGAACTCTGCCTCGAAGTCATCCCAGGTGGTCCAGTTCTTCACATTATTTCTGTACCATAGGATGGCATTACCTCGGAAGAATTCAGGCAGCGCGCCCAGCAGGTCTTCTTTAGCAATGCCGTAACTAGTTTGCAGTTCTTGCAGACGTTCGATGAAGGAAACTGGGTCGGTTTTTCCGTCAAAGTGTAGATTCCACTTTCGCACCGTCTCCATACTATTACTGGAGTACGTGGGTTATAAAGTGTGTTTTGTCCATCCTCAGGTCTTCCCGCACGTTCGACCTTCGTGTCTGCTGTTTTCACGAGCGCCACCAAACGTGTTCGTAATTCGGCTACAGTTCCGGTCGTGTCCCGTCCAAATCGCTGTAACTCTTCTTGGAGCGCTTCCTTATTCAGTGTGTATATCCAACTAGTTTTACCGGTTCCGCCTTGCGGGGTACTGTCTTCGGAGTATTCTCCCCCCATGTTTACTTTGTCCCTGTTCGAGCGCCAAATTCTTGCGACGAACTTTGCGGTTGGGCACAAGGAGTTTGGCGTTATTTGCCTCGGGCGCCAAACGGTTTTCGGGTAGCAGAGTCGGGTTTTGTCCAGGAAATGGAAGCAAACACAGTATAGGATCAGACGTGGTTTTATTGATGTGAATTACACTTAGGGTTCACCCAATATTTGCGTTTCTGTAGACACAAGCGTGCGAGCAGCGAAGCAGGATGGTCAGCGAGTCTCAGTAAGTCACCAAATGCACGAATCGCTATTTTCCTTAACATCGACGCCCGGCGTCGGTCGGCGTCGATCCGCGTTCTTGACTGATTTTGGCTACCAAGCACCGGGGAGTGATCTTGCTTGCTGTTTGAGCGGGTCGCGAAAAAAACGACGCTAGGCGTCGCGACGCTACTACTCTAAAAACGGGCTGTCGGTCGGGCGTCGGAGTATACGACCGGGGTGACTAATCAAACTAGCTACACGGTTCCTAGTTTCTCGGGCGTCGTGATTACAAGTCTAGACTCCTCACCAAGGGTCGGTCTCTTGGTGGCGGACTTGCAATCAGCGACGTTCAACACCCACAATTGGGTATAACGATATTTAAAATACCACAATATTTTAACAGAAAAAAACGGTAAATAAGGAACGGTACTTACGACGTCGATATCCCAATTTTCGCAAAGAAAAACGATTTTTCAAAAATCTCGCTCGGGAACGGAGTGTAGCTGCTTTACTGCACGGAACTGCCTATATCTCGCTTACTGCGGACTATCTGCCTGACCGCTAGCGCTCGCCGGCTTTTATACGCTATGTTTACAAACAAATCTTGACAGGTTATTTTTGCACATGGCACATTGTAAAATTGTGTGAATTTTGGAAAACGTGTTTCCCTACATTTTACTAGGTTTTCAACACTTACATTTGTGAGTATTTATACTAAAAACAGTAAAGAAAAATTTATATATCAATAGTTTAACAAATATAAGTTTTACAGGGTCAGTAACAATGTTGCTGCACAGTTAAATTACAATGTGGAGAGAATAAATTATACCCAACAATACATTAAGAACATTGTTCATCTTATACTAGATCGGGGTGAGTCTTATTTACTTGTAAAAATACTTATCTTTTACTTAAGTTTTCAAGTCTTTAACATGCCAAGGTGTCAAAATCATTTTCATGTCTAGAAATCATCATTGTCAACTCAATTTCTCATCCCTGAGTTCACCCTAATTAGAATACTTAACAAGAAACTATGTATTGTAGGTATGGACTGTCTTTAAATGGAAATTACGATCATGAAAGATCCATAAAGTTCGGGTATACTGCAAGCCGGATTTGACACAATTATTGGCAGTCTGCTGTATTTCGGTGTTTCAAAAAAAGGTCAGTAAGCTTTTCTTTACGTTTTCTTTCCCGGTTATTTTGTGCGAAGCCCTGCTTCGTCACAATATTTGTCCCGCGCCCGAATTTTATGATTTTGCATCATATTTTAGCTAAAAGAAAACATTGCAACAAGAAAATTGCTATTTCAAGTGTGTTAGGTATTCTAGAATCCAGCCCATGTAGCTTACAATATACAACGTATTCATCAAAAGTAGGTAAAATCTGACTTTTTTTTTGTAAAAAATCATATAAATATTTGCTTCCGCGCCCGAATTTTATAATTTTTCATTATATTTTATCCACAGTATAGGTCCAAAAGCATGTTTATGAATGTTTTAACAAAAATATCCATTTCAAGAATAGGTAAAATCTAACTTTTTTTTGTAAAAAATTATATAAATATTTGCTTCCGCGCTTGAATTTTATGATTTTTCATCATAATTTAGGTAAAAGAAATCATTGCAACAAGAAAATTGCTATTTCAAGTGTGTTAGGTATTCTAGAATCCATCCCATGTAGCTTACAATATACACCGTATTCATCAAAAATAGGTAAAATCTGATTTTTTTTGTAAAAAATCACATAAATATTTTCTTCCGCGCCCGAATTTTATAATTTTTCATCATATTTTATCCACAGTATAGGTCCAAAAGCATGTTTATGAATATTTTAACAAAAATATCCGTTTCAAGAATAGGTAAAATCTGACTTTATTTTTGTAAAGATCATATAAATATTTGCTTTCGCGCCAGAATTTTATGATTTTTCGTCATAATTTAGGTAAAAGAAAACATTGCAACAAGAAAATTGCTATTTAAAGTATGGTAGGTATTCTAGAATCCAGCCAATAAAGCTTACTATATACAACGTATACATCAAAAATAGGTAAAATCTGACTTTATTTTTGTAAAAAATTATATAAATATATGCTTCCGCGCCCGAATTTTATGATTTTTCATCATATTTTAGCTAAAAGAAAACATTGCAACAAGAAAAATGCTATTTCAAGTGTGTTAGGTATTCTAGAATCCAGCCCATGTAGCTTACAATATACACCGTATTCATCAAAAATAGGTAAAATCTGACTTTTTTTTGTAAAAAATCATATAAATATTTGATTCCGCGCCCCAATTTTATAATTTTTCATCATATTTTATCCACAGTATAGGTCCAAAAGCATGTTTATGAATGTTTTAACAAAAATATCCATTTCAAGAATAGGTAAAATCTGACTTTATTTTTGTAAAAAATCATATATATATTTGCTTCCGCGCCCGAATTTTATAATTTTTTATCATATTTTATCCATAGTATAAGTCCAAAGGCATGTTTATGAATGTTTTAACAAAAATATCCATCTCAAAAATAGGTAAAATCTGACTTTATTTTTGTAAAAAATCATATAAATATTTGCTTCCGTGCCCGAATTTTATTATTTTTCATCATAGTTTAGCTAAAAGAAAACATTGCAACAAGAAAATTGCTATTTCAAGTGTGGTAGTTATTCTAGCGTCCAGCCAATGAAGCTTACAATATACAACGTATTCATCAAAAATAGGTAAAATCTGACTTAATTTTTGTAAAAAATTATATAAATATTTGCTTCCGCGCTCGAATTTTATAATTTTTCATCATATTTTATCCATAGTATAGGTCCAAAAGCATGTTTATGAACGTTTTAACAAAAATATCCATTTCAAAAATATGAAAATCTGACTTTATTTTTGTAAAAAATCATATAAATATTTGCTTCCGCTCCCGAATTTTATGATTTTTTATCATATTTTAGCTAAAAGAAAACATTGCAACAAGAAAATTGCTATTTCAAGAGTGGTAGGTATTCTAGAATCCAGCCAATGAAGCTTACAATATACAACGTATTCATCAAAAATAGGTAAAATCTGACTTTTATTTTGTAAAAAATCATAAAAATATTTGTTTGCGCGCCCGAATTTTATAATTTTTCATCATATTTTATCCGCAGTATAGGTTTTTCATCATATTTTATCCGCAGTATAGGTCCAAAAGCATGTTTATGAATGTTTTAACAAAAATATCCATTCCAAGAATAGGACAAATCTGACTTTATTTTTGTAAAAAATCATATAAATATTTGCTTCCGCGCCCGAATTTTATGATTTTTCATCATATTTTAGCTAAAAGAAAACATTGCAACAAGAAAATTGCTATTTCAAGAGTGTTAGGTATTCTAGAATCCAGTCCATGTATCTTACAATATACAACCTATTCATCAAAAATAGGTAAAATCTGACTTTTTTTGTAAGAAATCATATAAATATATGTTTGCGCGCCCGAATTTTATAATTTTTCATCATATTTTATGCGCAGTATAGGTCCAAAAGCATGTTTATGAATGTTTTAACAAAAATATCCATTTCAAGAATAGGAAAAATCTGACTATATTTTTGTAAAAAATCATATAAATATTTGCTTCCGCACCCGAATTTTATGATTTTTCATCATATTTTAGCTAAAAGAAAACATTGCAACAAGTAAAATGCTATTTCAAGTGTGTTAGGTATTCTAGAATCCAGCCCATGCAGCTTACAATATACAAAGTATTCATTAAAAATAGGTAAAATCAGACTTTTTTTTCGGAAAAAAATCATATAAATATTTGCTTCCGCGCCAGAATTTTATAATTTTTCATCATATTTTATCCACAGTATAGGTCCAAAAGCTTGTTTATGAATGTATTAACAAAAATATCCATTTCAAGAATATGTAAAATCTGACTTTATTTTTGTAAAAAATCATATAAAGATTTGTTTCCGCGCCCGAATTTTATGATTTTTTATCATATTTTAGCTAAAAGAAAACATTGCAAAAAGAAAATTGCTATTTCAAGTGTGTTAGGTATTCTAGAATCCAGCCGATGTAGCTTACAATATAAAACGTATTCATCAAAAATAGGTAAAATCTGACTTTTTTTTGTAAAAAATAATAAAAATATTTGTTTGCGCGCCCGAATTTTATAATTTTTCATCATATTTTATCCGCAGTATAGGTCCAAAAGCATGTTTATGAATAATTTAACAAAAATATCCATTTCAAGAATAGAAAAATTCTGACTTTATTTTTGTAAAAAGTCATATAAATATTTCCTTCCGCACCCGAATTTTATGATTTTTCATCATATTTTAGCTAAAAGAAAACATTGCAACAAGAAAACTGCTATTTCAAGTGTGGTAGGTATTCTAGAATCCAGCTAACGAAGCTTTCAATATACAACGTATTCATCAACAGTAGGTAAATTCGGACTTTTTTTTTTGTAAAAAATCATATAAATATTTGCTTCCGCGCCCGAATTTTATAATTTTTCATCATATTTTATCCACAGTATAGGTCCAAAAGCATGTTTATGAATGTATTAACAAAAATATCCATTTCAAGAATATTTAAATTCTGACTTTATTTTTGTAAAAAATCATATAAATATTTGCTTCCGCGCCCGAATTTTATGATTTTTCATCATAACTTAGGTAAAAGAAAACATTGCAATAAGAAAATTGCTATTTCAAGTGTGGTAGGTATTCTAGCGTCCAGCCAATGAAGCTTACAATATACAACGTATTCATCAAAAATAGGTAAAATCTGACTTTTTTTTGTAAAAAATCATATAAATATTTGCTTCCGCGCCCGAATTTTATGATTTTCATTCATATTTTAGCTGAAAGAAAACATTGCAACAAAAAAATTGCTATTTCAAGTGTGTTAGGTATTCTAGAATTCAGCCCATGTAGCTTACAATATACAACGTATTCATCAAAAATAGGTAAAGTCTGACTTTTTTTTTGTAAAAAATCATATAACTATTTGCTTCCGCGCCCGAATTTTATAATTTTTCATTATATTTTATCCACAGTATAGGTCCAAAAGCATGTTTATGAATGTTTTAACAAAAATATCCATTTCAAGAATAGGTAAAATATAACTTTATTTTTGTAAAAAATTATATAAATATTTGCTTCCGCGCCCGAATTTTATGATTTTTCATCATAATTTAGGTAAAAGAATACATTGCAACAAGAAAATTGCTATTTCAAGTGTGGTAGGTATTCTAGAATCCAGCCAATGAAGCTCACAATATACAACGTATAAATATTTGCTTCCGCGCCCGAATTTTATAATTTTTCATCATATTTTATCCACAGTATAGGTCCAAAAGCATGTTTATGAATGTTTTAACAAAAATATCCATAGTAAGAATAGGTAAAATCTGACTTTATTTTTGTAAAAAATCATATAAATATTTGCTTCCGCTCCCGAATTTTATGATTTTTCATCATAATTCAGGTAAAAGAAAACATTGCAACAAGAAAATTTCTATTTCAAGTGTGGTAGGTATTCTAGAATCCAGCCAATGAAGCTTACTATATACAACGTATTCATCAAAAATAGGTAAAATCTGACTTTTTTTTGTAAAAAATCATATAAATATTTCATTCCGCGTCCCAATTTTATAATTTTTTATCATATTTTATCCACAGTATAGGTCCAAAAGCATGTTTATGAATGTTTTAACAAAAATATCCATTTCAAGAATAGGTAAAATCTGACTTTATTTTTGTAAAAAATCATATATATATTTGCTTCCGCGCCCGAATTTTATAATTTTTTATCATATTTTATCCATAGTATAAGTCCAAAGGCATGTTTATGAATGTTTTAACAAAAATATCCATCTCAAAAATAGGTAAAATCTGACTTTATTTTTGTAAAAAATCATATAAATATTTGCTTCCGCTCCCGAATTTTATGATTTTTCATCATAATTCAGGTAAAAGAAAACATTGCAACAAGAAAATTGCTATTTCAAGTGTGGTAGGTATTCTAGAATCCAGCCAATGAAGCTTACTATATACAACGTATTCATCAAAAATAGGTAAAATCTGACTTTATTTTTGTAAAAAATTATATAAATATATGCGTCCGCGCCCGAATTTTATAATTTTTCATCATATTTTATCCATAGTATAGGTCCAAAAGCTTGTTTATGAATGTTTTAACAAAAATATCCATTTCAAAAATAGGTAAAATCTGATATTTTTTTGTAAAAAATCATATAAATATTTGCTTCCGCGCCCGAATTTTATGATTTTTCATCATATTTTAGCTAAAAGAAAATATTGCATCAAGAAAATTGCTATTTCAAGTGTGTTTGGTATTCTAGAATCCAGCCCATGTAGCTTACAATATACACCGTATTCATCAAAAATAGGTAAAATCTGACTTTTTTTTGTAAAAAATCATATAAATATTTCATTCCGCGTCCCAATTTTATAATTTTTTATCATATTTTATCCACAGTATAGGTCCAAAAGCATGTTTATGAATGTTTTAACAAAAATATCCATTTCAAGAATAGGTAAAATCTGACTTTATTTTTGTAAAAAATCATATATATATTTGCTTCCGCGCCCGAATTTTATAATTTTTTATCATATTTTATCCATAGTATAAGTCCAAAGGCATGTTTATGAATGTTTTAACAAAAATATCCATCTCAAAAATAGGTAAAATCTGACTTTATTTTTGTAAAAAATCATATAAATATTTGCTTCCGTGCCCGAATTTTATTATTTTTCATCATAGTTTAGCTAAAAGAAAACATTTCAACAAGAAAATTGCTATTTCAAGTGTGTTAGGTATTCTAGAATCCAGCCCCTGTAGCTTACAATATACAACGTATTCATCAAAAACAGTTAAAATCTGACTTTTTTTTTTGTAAAAAATCATATAAATATTTGCATCCGCGCCCGAATTTTATAATTTTTCATCATATTTTATACACAGTATAGGTCCAAAAGCATGTTTATGAATGTTTTAACAAAAATATCCATTTCAAGAATAGATAAAATCTGACTTTATTTTTGTAAAAATCATATAAATATTTGCTTCCGCGCCCAAATTTTATGATTTTTTATCATAATTTAGGTAAAAGAAAACATTGCAACAAGAAAATTGCTATTTCAAGTGTGGCAGGTATTCTAGAATCCAGCCAATGAAGCTTACAATATACAACGTATTCATCAAAAATAGGTAAAATCTGACTTTTTTTTGTAAAAAATCATATAAATATTTGCTTCTGTGCCCGAATTTTATAATTTTTCATTATATTTTATCCACAGTATAGGTCCAAAAGCATGTTTATGAATGTTTTAACAAAAATATCCATTTCAAGAATAGGTAAAATCTGATTTTATTTTTGTAAAAAATCATATAAATATTTTCTTCCGCGTCCGAATTTTATGATTTTTCATCATAATTTAGGTAAAAGAAAACATTGCAACAAGAAAATTGCTATTTCAAGTGTGGTAGGTATTCTAGAATCCAGCCAATGAAGCTTACAATATACAACGTATTCATCAAAAATAGGTAAAATCTGACTTTATTTTTGTAAAAAATCATATAAATATTTGCTTCCGCGCCCGAAATTTATGATTTTTCATTATAATTTAGGTAAAAGAAAACATTGCAACAAGAAAATTGCTATTTCAAGTGTGGTAGGTATTCAAGAATCCAGCCAATGAAGCTTACAATATACAACGTATTCATCAAAAATAGGTAAAATCTGACTTTATTTTTGTAAAAAATCATATAAATATTTGCTTCCGCGCCCGAAATTTATGATTTTTCATTATAATTTAGGTAAAAGAAAACATTGCAACAAGAAAATTGCTATTTCAAGTGTGGTAGGTATTCTAGAATCCAGCCAATGAAGCTTACAATATACAACGTATTCAACTTATTTTTAAATTTATAAAATAATGATTTACTTTGATTTAAAACGAATTTTTTTCAACTTGCATTATCTACCGCTATAAGCACAGCTCCAATCAAGCCGAAGATATGGATAAGGTACGTGGATGATACCTTCATCATCAGGAACCATAGTGACGCAGACTTGGAAGCATTTTTCTCCCATATGAACTCTCTAAAACCGAGCATCAAATTCACCATGGAGAAAGAAGACAACAACACAATATCATTCTTAGATGTTCTTGTGGAGAGAGTTGACAACACCATACAAACATCTGTTTATCGTAAGCCAACACACACAGGACGCTATTTGAACTATGAATCAAACCATGCCGAAAACACAAAAATTGGGGTAGCTAACACACTGCTTGACAGAGCAAAATCACACTGCAACACAGGACAAAGTTTTGAAGCAGAAGTCAAAGAAATCATTACCACACTTCAAAGAAACGGATACGCGGAGAAAACAATAAAGAAATTACTAAAGAAGAACCAAACAACAAAGGCGAAGCAGGTAAACATAGATGAAGAAAAGGAATAAGAATTATACACTCCCTATATAAAGGGAGTTCCCGATAAAATGAAAAGGATTGCCAGTAAGTTCAACATATCAATCAGATTTCAGACAACAACCACAATCAAGAACATCCTATCAACAACAAAACCAGAGCAGTCACCAAAACTACAAACAGGTATCTACCAGGTGGGCTGTGAATGCGGAAAAACATACATAGGAGAAACAAAGCGACCGTTGGATATTAGAATTAAAGAACATAGACGACACACTGACAGAGGAGAGACATAAAAATCCGGAATAGCGGACCATGCATGGGAACACCACCACCGTATCCAATGGGACGGAGCAAGGATCCTCAAGAAAGAAGAACACTGGTACAAGAGGAAAACCAAAGAAGCCGCCGTAATACAGAAGAACAAAAAAGCAGTGTTTAGCCAGCCGAGTGTAGAAATTCGACCAATCTGGAGAAAAACACATAACAGCAGACTCCAGCCTAGCCATTCAGACCCAAACACCCAGGACGCCCGATCCACCCATTGAACCTGACCAGCCACCCAGGACGCCTGACTCACCCATTGGACCTGACCAGCCACCCATCACTAATGTTCACCCACATAACCCCAGATATAAAGCCCGTACGTTAAGGAATTGTCAGTAGTATCAGATCACCTGATGACGACAGCAGATTCTTTAGCTGTCGAAACGTTGTGTATTTTAATAAGTTTTTTACAAAATAAAGATAATGCAAGTTCAAAATAAATTCGTTTTAAATCATACAACGTATTCATCAAAAATAGGTAAAATCTGACTTTTTTTTGTTAAAAATCATATAAATATTTGCTTCCGCGCCCGAATTTTATATTTTTTATCAAATTTTATCCATAGTATAGGTCCAAAAGCATGTTTATGAATGTTTTAACAAAAATATCTATTTCAAGAATAGGTAAAATCTGACTTTATTTTTGTAAAAAATCATTTAAATATATGCTTCCGCGCCCGAATTTTATGATTTTTCATCATATTTTAGCTAAAAGAAAACATTGCAACAAGAAAATTGCTATTTCAAGTGTGGTAGGTATTCTAGAATCCAGCCAATGAAGCTTACAATATACAATGTATTCATCAAAAATAGGTAAAATCTTACTTTTTTTGTAAAAAATCATATAAATATTTGCTTCCGCGCCCGAATTTTATAATTTTTCATCATATTTTTTTCCACAGTATAGGTCCAAAAGCATGTTTATGAATGTTTTAACAAAAATATCCATTTCAAGAATAGGTAAAACCTGACTTTATTTTTGTAAAAAATCATATAAATATTTGCTTCCGCGCCCGAATTTTATGATTTTTCATCATAATTTAGGTAAAAGAAAACATTGCAACAAGAAAATTGCTATTTCAAGTGTGGTAGGTATTCTAGAATCCAGCCAATGAAGCTTACAATATACAACGTATTCATCAAAAATAGGTAAAATCTGACTTTATTTTTGTTAAAAATTATATAAATATTTGCTTCCGCGCCCGAATTTTATAATTTTTCATTATATTTTATACATTGTATAGGTCCAAAAGCATGTTTATGAATGATTTAACAAAAATATCCATTTCAAAAATAGGTAAAATCTGACTTTATTTATTGTAAAAAATCATATAAATATTTGCTTCCGCGCCCGTATTTTATAATTTTTCATCATATTTTAGCTAAAAGGAAACATTGCAACAAGTAAATTGCTATTTCAAGTGTGTTAGGTATTCTAGAATATAGTTCATGTAGCTTACAATATACAATGTATTAATCAAAAATAGGTAAAATCTGACTTTGTTTTTGTAAAAAATCATATAAATATTATTTCCGCGCCCGGATTTTATAATTTTGCATCATATTTTATCCACAGTATAGGTCCAAAAGCATGTTTATGAATGTTTTAACAAAAATATCCATTTCAAGAATAGGTAAAATCTGATTTTATTTTTGTAAAAAATCATATAAATATTTGCTTCCGCGCCCGAATTTTATAATTTTTTATCATATTTTATCCATAGTATAGGTCGAAAAGCATGTTTATAAATGTTTTAACAAAAATATCCATTTCAAAAATAGGTAAAATCTGACTTTATATTTGTAAAAAATCATATAAATATTTGCTTCCGCGCCCGAACTTTATGATTTTTCATCATATTCTAGCTAAAAGAAAACATTGCAACAAGAAAATTGCTATTTCAAGTGTGGTAGGTATTCTAGAATCCAGCCAATGAAGCTTACAATATACAATTTATTCATCAAAAATAGGATAAATCTGACTTTTTTTTTGTAAAAAATCATATAAATATTTGCTTCCGCGCCCGAATTTTATAATTTTTCATCATATTTTATCCACAGTACAGGTCCAAAAGCATGTTTATGAATGTTTTAACATAAATATCCATTTAAAGAATAGGTAATATCTGACTTAATTTTTGTAAAAAATCATATAAGTATTTGCTTCCGCGCCCGAATTTTTTGATTTTTCATCATAATTTAGGTAAAAGAAAACATTGCAACAAGAAAATTGCTATTTCAAGTGTGGTAGGTATTCTAGAATCCAGCCAATGAAGCTTACAATATACAACGTGTTCATCAAAAATAGGTAAAATCTGACTTTCTTTTTGTAATAAATTATGTAAATATTTGCTTTCGCGCCCTAATTTTATAATTTTTCATCATATTTTATCCATAGTATAGGTCCAAAAGCATGTTTATGAATGTTTGAACAAAAATATCCATTTCAAAAATAGGTAAAATCTGACTTTTTTTTGTAAAAAATCATATAAATATTTGCTTCCGCGCCCGAATTTTATGATTTTTCATCATATTTTAGCTAAAAGAAAACATTGCAATAAGAAAATTGCTATTTCAAGTGTGTTAGGTATTCTAGAATCCAGCCCATGTAGCTTACAATATACACCGTATTTATCAAAAATAGGTAAAATCTGACTTTTTTTTTGTAAAAAATCATATAAATATTTACTTCTGCGCCCGAATTTTATAATTTTTCATCATATTTTATACATAGTATAGGTCAAAAGCATGTTTATGAAAGTTTTAACAACAACATCCATTTCAAAAATAGATAAAATCTGACTTTATTTTTGTAAAAAATCATATAAATATTTGCTTCCGCGCACGTATTTTATAATTATTCATCATATTTTAGCTAAAAGAAAACATTGCAACAAGTAAAATGCTATTTCAAGTGTGTTAGGTATTCTAGAATCCAGTTCATGTAGCTTACAATATACAATGTATTAATCAAAAATAGGTAAAATCTGACTTTGTTTTTGTAAAAAATCATATAAATATTTTTTTCCGCGCCCGAATTTTATAATTTTGCATCATATTTTATCCACAGTATAGGTCCAAAAGCATGTTTATGAATGTTTTAACAAAAATATCCATTTCAAGAATAGGTAAAATCTGACTTTATTTTTGTAAAAAATCATATAAATATTTGCTTCCGCGCCCGAATTTTATAATTTTTTTATCAAATTTTATCCATAGTATAGGTCCAAAAGCATGTTTATGAATGTTTTAACAAAAATATCTATTTCAAGAATTGGTAAAATCTGACTTTATTTTTGTAAAAAAACATTTAAATATTTGCTTCCGCGCCCGAATTTTATGATTTTTCATCATATTTTAGCTAAAAGAAAACATTGCAACAAGAAAATTGCTATTTCAAGTGTGGTAGGTATTCTAGAATCCAGCCAATGAAGCTTACAATATACAATGTATTCATCAAAAATAGGTAAAATCTGACTTTTTTTGTGAAAAATCATATAAATATTTGCTTCCGCGCCCGAATTTTATAATTTTTTTTCATATTTTATCCACAATACAGGTCCAAAAGCATGTTTATGAATGTTTTAACAAAAATATCCATTTCAAGAATAGGTAATATCTGACTTTATTTTTGTAAAAAATCATATAAATATTTGCTTCCGCGCCCGAATTTTATGGTTTTTCATCATAATTTAGGTATAAGAAAACATTGCAACAAGAAAATTGCTATTTCAAGTGTGGTAGGTATTCTAGAATCCAGCCAATGAAGCTTACAATATACAACGTATTCATCAAGAATAGGTAAAATCTGACTTTATTTTTGTAAAAAATTATATAAATATTTGCTTTCGCGCCCGAATTTTATAATTTTTCATCATATTTTATCCATAGTATAGGTCCAAAAGCATGTTTATGAATGTTTTAACAAAAATATCCATTTCAAAAATAGGTAAAATCTGACTTTAATTTTGTAAACAATCATATAAATATTTGCTTCCGCGCCCAAATTTCATGATTTTTCATCATAATTTAGGTAAAAGAAAACATTGCAACAAGACAATTGCTATTTCAAGTGTGTTAGGTATTTTAGAATCCAGCCCATGTAGCTTACAATATACACCGTATTCATCAAAAATAGGTAAAATCTGACTTTTTTTTGTAAAAAATCATATAAATATTTACTTCTGCGCCCGAATTTTATAACTTTTCATCATATTTTTTTCCACAGTATAGGTCCAAAAGCATGTTTATGAATGTTTTAACAAAAATATCCATTTCAAGAATAGGTAAAATCTGACTTTATTTTTGTAAAAAATCATATAAATATTTGCTTCCGCGCCCGAATTTTATAATTTTTCATAATATTTTATCCATAGTATAGGTCCAAAAGCATGTTTATGAATGTTTTAACAAAAATATCCATTTCAAAAATAAGTAATATCTGACTTTATTTTTGTAAAAAATCAAATAAATATTTGCTTTCGCGCCCGAATTTTATGATTTTTCATCATATTTTAGCTAAAAGAAAACATTGCAACAAGAAAATTGCTATTTCAAGTGTGGTAGGTATTCTAGAATCCAGCCAATGAAGCTTACAATATACAATGTATTCATCAAAAATAGGTAAAATCTGACTTTTTTTGTAAAAAATCATATAAATATTTGCTTCCGCGACCGAATTTTATAAATTTTCATCATATTTTATACATAGTATAGGTCCAAAAGCATGTTTATGAAAGTTTTTACAACAACATCCATTTCAAAAATAGATAAAATCTGACTTTATTTTTGTAAAAAATCATATAAATATTTGCTTCCGCGCACGTATTTTATAATTATTCATCATATTTTAGCTAAAAGAAAACATTGCAACAAGTAAAATGCTATTTCAAGTGTGTTAGGTATTCTAGAATCCAGTTCATGTAGCTTACAATATACAATGTATTAATCAAAAATAGGTAAAATCTGACTTTGTTTTTGTAAAAAATCATATAAATATTTTTTTCCGCGCCCGAATTTTATAATTTTGCATCATATTTTATCCACAGTATAGGTCCAAAAGCTTGTATATGAATGTTTTAACAAAAATATCCATTTCAAGAATAGGTAAAATCTGACTTTATTTTTGTAAAAAATCATATAAATATTTGCTTCCGCGCCCGAATTTTATAATTTTTTTATCAAATTTTATCCATAGTATAGGTCCAAAAGCATGTTTATGAATGTTTTAACAAAAATATCTATTTGAAGAATTGGTAAAAACTGACTTTATTTTTGTAAAAAATCATTTAAATATTTGCTTCCGCGCCCGAATTTTATGACTTTTCATCATATTTTAGCTAAAAGAAAACACTGCAACAAGAAAATTGCTATTTCAAGTATGGTAGGTATTCTAGAATCCAGCCAATGAAGCTTACAATATACAATGTATTCATCAAAAATAGGTAAAATCTGACTTTTTTTGTGAAAAATCATATAAATATTTGCTTCCGCGCCCGAATTTTATAATTTTTCATCATATTTTATCCACAGTACAGGTCCAAAAGCATGTTTATGAATGTTTTAACAAAAATATCCATTTCAAGAATAGGTAATATCTGACTTTATTTTTGTAAAAAATGATATAAATATTTGCTTCCGCGCCCGAATTTTATGGTTTTTCATCATAATTTAGGTATAAGAAAACATTGCAACAAGAAAATTGCTATTTCAAGTGTGGTAGGTATTCTAGAATCCAGCCAATGAAGCTTACAATATACAACGTATTCATCAAGAATAGGTAAAATCTGACTTTATTTTTGTAAAAAATTATATAAATATTTGCTTTCGCGCCCGAATTTTATAATTTTTCATCATATTTTATCCATAGTATAGGTCCAAAAGCATGTTTATGAATGTTTTAACAAAAATATCCATTTCAAAAATAGGTAAAATCTGACTTTAATTTTGTAAACAATCATATAAATATTTGCTTCCGCGCCCAAATTTTATGATTTTTCATCATAATTTAGGTAAAAGAAAACATTGCAACAAGACAATTGCTATTTCAAGTGTGTTAGGTATTTTAGAATCCAGCCCATGTAGCTTACAATATACACCGTATTCATCAAAAATAGATAAAATCTGACTTTTTTTTGTAAAAAATCATATAAATATTTACTTCTGCGCCCGAATTTTATAACTTTTCATCATATTTTTTTCCACAGTATAGGTCCAAAAGCATGTTTATGAATGTTTTAACAAAAATATCCATTTCAAGAATAGGTAAAATCTGACTTTATTTTTGTAAAAAATCATATAAATATTTGCTTCCGCGCCCGAATTTTATAATTTTTCATAATATTTTATCCATAGTATAGGTCCAAAAGCATGTTTATGAATGTTTTAACAAAAATATCCATTTCAAAAATAAGTAATATCTGACTTTATTTTTGTAAAAAATCAAATAAATATTTGTTTTCGCGCCCGAATTTTATGATTTTTCATCATATTTTAGCTAAAAGAAAACATTGCAACAAGAAAATTGCTATTTCAAGTGTGGTAGGTATTCTAGAATCCAGCCAATGAAGCTTACAATATACAATGTATTCATCAAAAATAGGTAAAATCTGACTTTTTTTGTAAAAAATCATATAAATATTTGTTTCCGCGCCCGAATTTTATAATTTTTCATCATATTTTATCCACAGTACAGGTCCAAAAGCATGTTTATGAATGTTTTAGCAAAAATATCCATTTCAAGAATAGGTAAAATCCGACTTTATTTTTGTAAAAAATTATATAAATATTTGCTTTCGCGCCCGAATTTTATAATTTTTCATCATAATTTAGGTAAAAGAAAACATTGCAACAAGAAAATTGCTATTTCATGTGTGGTAGGTATTCTAGAATCCAGCCAATGAACCTTACAATATACAACGTATTCATCAAAAATAGGTAAAATCTGCCTTTATTTTTGTAAAAAAAATTATAAATATTTGCTTTCGCGCCTAAATTTTATAATTTTTTATCATATTTTATCCATAGTATAGGTCCAAAAGCATATTTATGAATGTTTTAACAAAAATATCCATTTCAAAAATATTTAAAATCAGACTTAATTTTTGTAAAAAATCATATAAAAATTTGCTTCCGCGCCCGAATTTTATGATTTTTCATCATATTTTAGCTAAAAGAAAACATTGCAACAAGAAAATTGGTATTTCAAGTGTGTTAGGTATTCTAGAATCCAGCCCATGTAGCTTACAATATACAACGTATTCATCAAAAATAGGTAAAATCTGACTTTTTTTTTGTAAAAAATCATATAAATATTTGATTCCGCGCCCCAATTTTATAATTTTTCATCATATTTTATCCACAGTATAGGTCCAAAAGCATGTTTATGAATGTTTTAACAAAAATATCCATTTCAAGAATAGGTAAAATCTGACTTTATTTTTGTAAAAAATCATATAAATATTTGCTTCCGCGCCCGAATTTTATAATTTTTTATCATAATTTATCCATAGTATAGGTCCAAAAGCATGTTTATGAATGTTTTAACAAAAATATCCATTTCAAGTATAGATAAAATCTGACTTTATTTTTGTAAAAATCATATAAATATTTGCTTCCGCGCCCAAATTTTATGATTTTTCATCATAATTTAGGTAAAAGAAAACATTGCAACAAGAAAATTGCTATTTCAAGTGTGGTAGGTATTCTAGAATCCAGCTCATGTAGCTTACAATATACAACGTATTCATCAAAAATAGGTAAAATCTGACTTTTTTATTGTAAAAAATTATATAAAAATTTGCTTCCGCGCCTGAATTTTATGATTTTTCATCATAATTTAGGTAAAAGAATACATTGCAACAAGAAAATTTCTATTTCAAGTGTAGTAGGTATTCTAGAATCCAGCAAATGGAGCTTACAATATACAACGTATTCATCAAAAATAGGTAAAATCTGACTTTATTTTGTAAAAAGTTATATAAATATTTGCTTCCGCGAACGAATTTTATAATTTTTTATCATATTTTATCTATAGCATAGGTCCAAAAGCATGTTTATGAATGTTTTAACAAAAATATCCATTTCAAAAATAGGTAAATTCTGACTTTATTTTTGTAAAAAATCATATAAATATTTGCTTCCGCGCCCGAATTTTATGATTTTTCATAATAATTTAGGTAAAAGAAAACATTACAACAAGAAAATTGCTATTTCAAGTGTGGTAGGTATTCTAAAATTCAGCCAATGAAGCTTACAATACACAAAGTATTCATCAAAAATAGGTAAAATCTGACTTTATTTTTGTAAAAAATTATATAAATATTTGCTTCCGCGCCCGAATTTTATAATTTATCATCATATTTTATCCATAGTATAGATCCAAAAGCATGTTTATGAATGTTTTAACAAAAATATCCATTTTAAGAATAGGTAAAATCTAACTTTTTTTTTGTAAAAAATTATATAAATATTTGCTTCCGCGCCCGAATTTTATGATTTTTTATCATAATTTAGATAAAAGAAAACATTGTAACAAGAAAATTGCTATTTCAAGTGTGTTAGGTATTCTAGAATCCATCCCATGTAGCTTACAATATACACAGTATTCATCAAAAATAGGTAAAATCTGATTTTTTTTGTAAAAAATCACATAAATATTTGCTTCCGCGCCCGAATTTTATAATTTTTCATCATATTTTATCCACAGTATAGGTCCAAAAGCATGTTTATGAATATTTTAACAAAAATATCCGTTTCAAGAATAGGTAAAATCTGACTTTATTTTTGTAAAAATCCTATAAATATTTGCTTTCGGGCCCGAATTTTATGATTTTTCGTCATAATTTAGGTAAAAGAAAACATTGCAACAAGAAAATTGCTATTTAAAGTATGGTAGGTATTCTAGAGTCCAGCCAATAAAGCTTACTATATACAACGTATTCATCAAAAATAGGTAAAATCTGACTTTATTTTTGTAAAAAATTATATAAATATATGCTTCCGCGCCCGAATTTTATAATTTTTCATCATATTTTATCCATAGTATAGGTCCAAAAGCTTGTTTATGAATGTTTTAACAAAAATATCCATTTCAAAAATAGGTAAAATCTGACATTTTTTTGTAAAAAATCATTTAAATATTTGCTTCCGCGCCCGAATTTTATGATTTTTCATCATATTTTAGCTAAAAGAAAACATTGCAACAAGAAAAATGCTATTTCAAGTGTGTTAAGTATTCTAGAATCCAGCCCATGTAGCTTACAATATACACCGTATTCATCAAAAATAGGTAAAATCTGACTTTTTTTTGTAAAAAATTATATAAATATTTGCTTCCGCGCACGAATTTTATAATTTTTCATTATATTTTATCCTTAGTATAGGTCCAAAAGCATGTTTATGAATGTTTTAACAAAAATATCTATTTCAAAAACAAGTAACATCTGACTTTATTTTTGTAAAAAATCATATAAATATTTGCTTCCGCGCCCGAATTTTATAATTTTTCATCATATTTTAGCTAAAAGAAAACATTGCAACAAGAAATTGCTATTTCAAGTGTGTTAGGTATTCTAGAATCCAGCCCATGTAGCTTACAATATACAACGTATTTATCAAAACTAGGTAAAATCTGACTTTTTTTTGTAAAAAATCATATAAAAATTTGCTTCCTCGCCCGAATTTTATAATTCTTCATCATATTTTATCCACAGTATAGGTCCAAAAGCATGTTTATGAATGTTTTAACAAAAATATCCATAGCAAGAATAGGTAAAATCTGACTTTATTTTTGTAAAAAATCATATAAATATTTGCTTCCGCTCCCGAATTTTATAATTTTTCATCATAATTCAGGTAAAAGAAAACATTGCAACAAGAAAATTGCTATTTCAAGTGTGGTAGGTATTCTAGAATCCACCCAATGAAGCTTACTATATAAAACGTATTCATCAAAAATAGGTAAAATCTGACTTTATTTTTGTAAAAAATTTATAAATATTTGCTTCCGCGCCCGAATTTTATAATTTATCATCATATTTTATCCATAGTATATATCCAAAAGCATGTTTATGAATGTTTGAACAAAAATATCCATTTCAAAAATAGGTAAAATCTGACTTTATTTTTGTAAAAAATCATATAAATATTTGCTTCCGCGCACGAATTTTATGATTTTTCATCATATTTTAGCTAAAAGAAAACATTGCATCAAGAAAATTGGTAACTCTGAGATAGCGCGT
>JAQOWZ010000285.1:0-71627 GCA_035578165.1 Stenolophus ochropezus | reverse complement strand
ACGCGCTATCTCAGAGTGATTTTACCTATTCTTGAAATGGATATTTTTGTTAAAACATTCATAAACATGCTTTTGGACCTATACTTTGGATAAAATATGATGAAAAATTATAAAATTCCGTCGCGGAAGCAACTATTTGTATAATTTTTTACAAAAATAAAGTCAGATTTTACCTATTTTTGATGAATACGTTGTATATTGTAAGCTACATTGACTGGATTCTAGAATACCTACCACACTTGAAATAGCAATTTTCTTGTTGCAATGTTTTCTTGTAGCTAAAATATGATGAAAAAATCATAAAATTCGGGCGCGGAAGCAAATATTTATATATTTTTTTACAAAAATAAAGTCAGATTTTACCTATTTTTGATGAATACGTTGTATATCGCAAGCTACATGGGCTGGATTCTAGAATACCCACCACACTTGACATAGCAATTTTCTTGTTGCAATGTTTTCTTTTAGCTAAAATATGATGAAAAATCATAAAATTCAGGCGCGGAAGCAAATATTTATACGATTTTTTTACGAAAATAAAGTCAGTTTTTACCTATTTTTGAAATGGATATTTTTGTTAAAACATTTATAAACATGCTTTTAAACCTATACTATTATTATTATGATGAAAAAACGTAAAATTCGGGTGCGGAAGCAAATATTTATACGATTTTTTACGAAAATAAAGTCAGTTTTTACCTATTTTTGTTAAAACATTCATAAAACATGCTTTTGGACGTATACTTTGGATAAAATATGATGAAAAATTATAAAATTCAGTCGCGGAAGCAAATATTTATATGATTTTTTTACAAAAATAACGTCAGATTTTTACGTATTTTTGATGAATACATTGTATATTGTAAGCTACAAGGGCTGGATTCTAGAATACCTACCACACTTGAAATAGCACATTTCTTGTTGCAATGTTTTCTTTTACCTAAATTATTATGAAAAATCATAAAATTCGGTTGCGGAAGCAAATATTTATACGATTTTTTACGAAAATAAAGTCAGTTTTTACCTATTTTTGAAAAGGATATTTTTTGTTAAAACATTCATAAACATGCTTTTGGACCTATACTATTGATAAAATATGATAAAAAATTATAAAATTCGGGAGCGGAAGCAAATATTTATATGATTTTTTACAAAAATTAAGTCAGATTTGACCTATTTTTGATGAATACGTTGTATATTGTAAGCTACATGGGCTGGATTCTAGAATACCCACAACACTTGAAATAGCAATTTTCTTGTTGCAATGTTTATTTTTTAACTAAAATATGATGAAAAATCATAAAATTCGGGCGCGGAAGCAAATATTTATACGATTTTTTATGAAAATAAAGTCAGTTTTTACCTATTTTTGAAATGGATATTTTTGTTAAAACATTCATAAACATGCTTTTAAACCTATACTATGCATAAAATAGGATGAAAAATTATAAAATTCGGTCGCGGAAACAAATATTTATATGATTTTTTACAAAAATAAAGTCAGATTTTACCTTTCTTTCATGAATACGTTGTATATTGTAAGCTACATGGGCTGGATTCTAGAATTCCTACCACACTTGAAATAGCAATTATCTTGTTGCAATGTTTCTTTTAGCTAAAATATGATGAAAAAACATAAAATTCGGGCGCGGAAGCAAATATTTATATGATTTTTTACAAAAATGAAGTCAGATTTTACCTATTTTTGAAGAATACGTTGTATATTGTAAGCTACATGGGCTGGATTCTAGAATACCTACCACACTTGAAATAGCAATTTTCTTGTTGCAATGTTTTCTTTCACCTAAATTATGATGAAAAATCATAAAGTTCGGATGCGGAAGCAAATATTTATATGATTTTTTACAAAAATAAAGTCAGCTTTTACCTATTCTTGAAATGGATATTTTTGTTAAAACATTCATAAACATGCTTTTGGACGTATTTTTTTGGATAAAATATGATGAAAAATTATAAAATTTCGTCGCGGAAGCAAATATTTATATAATTTTTTACAAAAATAAAGTTAGATTTTACCTATTTTTGATGAATACAATTTTAAGCTACATGGACTGGATTCTAGAATACCTACCACACTTGAAATAGCAATTTTCTTGTTGCAATGTTTTCTTGTAGCTAAAATATGATGAAAAAATCATAAAATTCGGGCGCGGAAGCAAATATTTATATGATTTTTTTACAAAAATAAAGTCAGATTTTACCTATTTTTGAAATGAATATTTTTGTTAAAACATTCATAAACATGCTTTTTAAACCTATACTATGGATAAATATGATGAAAAATTATAAAATTCGGGCGCGGAAGCAAATATTTATATGATTTTTTACAAAAATAAAGTCAGATTTTACCTATTTTTGATGAATTACGTTGTATATCGCAAGCTACATGGGCTGGATACTAGAATACCCACCACACTTGAAATAGCAATTTTCTTCTTGCAATGTTTTTCTTGTAGCTAAAATATGATGAAAAATCATAAAATTCGGGCGCGGAAGCAAATATTTATATAAATTTTTACAAAAATAAAGTCAGATTTTACCTATTTTTTAAATGGATATTTTTGTTAAAACATTCATTAACATGCTTTTAAACCTATACTATGGATAAAATATGATGAAAAATTATAAAATTCGAGCGCGGAAGCAAATATTTATATGATTTTTTACAAAAATAAATTCAGATTTTACCTATTCTTGAAATGGATATTTTTGTTAAAACATTCATAAACATGCTTTTGGACCTATACTATGGATAAAATATGATGAAATATTATAAAATTCGGGCGCGGAAGGAAATATTTATATGATTTTATACAAAAATAAAGTCAGTTTTGACCTATTTTTGATGAATACGTTGTATATTGTAAGCTACATGGGCTGGATTCTAGAATACCCACAACACTTGAAATAGCAATTTTCTTGTTGCAATGTTTTCTTTTACCTAAATTATGATGAAAAATCATAAAATTCGGATGCGGACGCAAATATTTATATGATTTTTCACAAAAATAAATTCAGATTTTACCTATCCTTGAAATGAATATTTTTGTTAAAACATTCATAAACATGCTTTTGTACCTATACTTTGGATAAAATATGATGAAAAATATAAATAAAATTCGGTCGCGGAAGCAAATATTTATATGATTTTTTACAAAAATATAGTCAGATTATATAAAATTCGGTCGCGGAAGCAAATATTTATATGATTTTTTACAAAAATATAGTCAGATTTTAACTATTTTTGATGAATACGTTGTATATTGTAAGCTACATGGGCTGGATTCTAGAATGCCTACCACACTTGAAATAGCAATTATCTTGTTGCAATGTTTCTTTTAGCTAAAATATGATGAAAAAACATAAAATTCGGGCGCAAAAGCAAATATTTATATGATTTTTTACAAAAATAAAGTCAGATTTTACCTACTTTTGATGAATACGTTGTATATCGCAAGCTACATGGGCTGGATTCTAGAATACCCACCCACAATTGAAATAGCAATTTTCTTGTTGCAATGTTTTCTTTTAGCTAAAATATGATGAAAAATCATAAAATTTGGGCGCGGAAACAAATATTTATATGATTTTTTACAAAAATAAATTCAGATTTTACATATTCTTGAAATGGATATTTTTGTTAAAAACCTTCATAAACATGCTTTTGGACCTATACTTTGGATAAAATATGATGAAAAATTATAAAATTCGGTCGCCGAAGCAAATATTTATATGATTTTCACAAAAATAAAGTCAGATTTTACCTATTTTTGATGAATACGTTGTATATTGTAAGCTACATGGGCTGGATTCTAGAATACCTACCACACTTAAAATAGCAATTTTCTTGTTGCTATGTTTTCTTTTAGCTAAAATATGATAAAAAATCATAAAATTCGGGCGCGGAAGCAAATATTTATATGATTTTTTACAAAAATAAAGTCAGATTTTACATATTCTTGAAATGGATATTTTTGTTACAACATTCATAAACATGCTTTTGGACCTATACTATGGATAAAATATGATGAAGAATTATAAAATTCGGGCGCGAAAACAAATATTTATATGATTTTTTACAAAAATAAAGTCAGATATTACCTATTCTTAAAATGGATATTTTTGTTAAAACATTCTTAAACATTCTTTTGGACCTAAACTATGGATAAAATATGATGGAAAATTATAAAATTCGTGCGCGGAAGCAAATATTTAAATATTTTTTTACAAAAATAAAGTTAGATTTTACCTATTTTTGATGAATACGTTGTATATTTAAAGCTTCATTAGCTGGATTCTAGAATACATACCACACTTGAAATAGCAATATTCCTGTTGCAATGTTTTCATTTACCTAAATTATGATGAAAAATCATAAAATTCGGATGCGGAAGCAAATATTTATATGAATTTTCACAAAAATAAATTCAGATTTTACCTATTCTTGAAATGGATATTTTTGTTAAAACATTCATAAAGGGAAGCAAATATTTATATAATTTTTACAAAAATAAATTCAGATTTTACCTATTTTTCATGAATACGTTGTATATTGTAAGCTTCATTGGCTGGATTCTATAATACCTACCACACTTGAAATAGCAATTTTCTTGTTGCAATGTATTCTTTTACCTAAATTGTGATAAAAAAATTCTTGAAATGGATATTTTTGTTAAAACATTCATAAACATGCTTTTGGACGTATACTTCGGATAAAATATGATAAAAAATTAGAAAATTCGGGCGAAAGCAAATATTTATATGGTTTTTTACAAAAATAATGTCAGATTTGATCTATTTTTCATGAATACTTTGTATATTGTAAGATACATGGGCTGGATTCTAGACTAACTACCACACTTAAAATAGCAATTTTCTTGTTGCAATGTTTTCTTTTAGCTAAAATATGATGAAAATTATAAAATTCGGTCGCCAAAGCAAATATTTATATGATTTTTTACAAAAATAAAGTCAGATTTTACCTACTTTTGATGAATATGTTGTATATTGTAAGCTACATGGGCTGGATTCTTGAAATGGATATTTTTGTTAAAACATTATAAACATGCTTTTGGACCTATACTATTGATAAAATATGATAAAAACTTATAAAATTCGGGCGCGGAAGCAAATATTTTAATATTTTTTTACAAAAATAAAGTCAGATTTTACCTATTTTTGATGAATACGTTGTATATTTAAAGCTTCATTAGCTGGATTCTAGAATACCTACCACACTTGAAATAGCAATTTTTCTTGTTGCAATGTTTTCTTTTACCTAAATTATGATGAAATATCATAAAATTCGGATGCGGAAGCAAATATTTATATGATTTTTTACAAAAATAAATTCAGATTTTACCTATTCTTGAAATGGATAATTTTTGTTAAAACATTCATAAACATGCTTTTGGACCTATACTATTGATAAAATATGATAAAAAATTATAAAATTCGGGAGCGGAAGCAAATATTTATATGATTTTTTACAAAAATTAAGTCAGATTTGACCTATTTTTGATGAATACATTGTATATTGTAAGCTACATGGGCTGGATTCTAGCTACCCACAACACTTGAAATAGCAATTTTCTTGTTGCAATGTTTTTTTTTTTAGCTAAAATATGATAAAAAATCATAAAATTCGGGCGCGGATGCAAATATTTATACGATTTTTTACGAAAATAAAGTCGGTTTTTACCTATTTTTGAAATGGATATTTTTGTTTAAAACATTCATAAACATGCTTTTAAACCTATACTATGCATAAAATATGATGAAAAATTATAAAATTCGGGCGCGGAAGCAAATATTTATATAATTTTTTACAAAAATAAAGTCAGATTTTACCTATTTTTGATGAATACGTTGTATGTTTAAAGCTTTCATTAGCTGGATTCTAGAATACCTACCACACTTGAAATAGCAATTTTCTTGTTGCAATGTTTTCTTTTACCTAAATTATGATGAAATATCATTATATTCGGATGCGGAAGAAAATATTTATATGATTTTTTACAAAAATAAATTCAGATTTTACATATTCTTGAAATGGATATTTTTGTTAAAACATTCATAAACATGCTTTTGGACCTATACATTGGATAAAATATGATGAAAAATTATAAAATTCGGTCGCGGAAGCAAATATTTATATGATTTTTTACAAAAATAAAGTCAGTTTTTGACCTATTTTTGATGAATACGTTGTATATTGTAAGCTACATGGGCTGGATTCTAGAATACCCACAACACTTGAAATAGCAATTTTCTTGTTGCAATCTTTTCTTTTAGCTAAAATATGATAAAAAATCATAAAATTCGGGCGCGAAAGCAAATATTTATATGATTTTTTACAAAAATAAAGTCAGATTTTACCTATTTTTGAAATGGATATTTTTGTTAAAACATTTATAAACATGCTTTAAAACTTATACTATGCATAAAATATGATGAAAAATTATAAAATTCGTGCGCGGAAGCAAATATTTATATAATTTTTTACAAAAATAAAGTCAGATTTTACCTATTTTTGTTGAATACTTTGTATATTTTAAGCTTCATTGGCTGGATTCTAGAAAACCTACCATACTTGAAATAGCAATTTTCTTGTAGCAATGTTTTCTTTTAGCTAAAATATGATGAAAAATCATAAAATTCGGGCGCGGAAGCAAATATTTATACGATTATTTACGAAAATAAAGTCAGTTTTTACCTATTTTTGAAATGGATATTTTTGTTAAAACATTAATAAACATGCTTTTAAACCTATACTATGTATAAAATATGATGAAAAATTATAAAATTCGGGCGCGGAAGCAAATATTTATATAATTTTTTACAAAAATAATGTCAGATTTTACCTATTTTTGATGAATACGTTGTATATTGTAAGCTTCATTGGCTGGATTCTAGAATACCTACCACACTTGAAATAGCAATTTTTTTGTTGCAATGTATTCTTTTACCTAAATTATGATGAAAAATCATAAAATTCGGGCGCGAAAGCAAATATTTATATAATTTTTTACAGAAATGAAGTCAGCTTTTACCTATTCTTGAAATGGATATTTTTGTTAAAACATTCATAAACATGCTTTTGGACGTATTTTTTGGATAAAATATGATGAAAAATTATAAAATTCGGTCGCAGAAGCAAATATTTATATGATTTTTTACAAAAATGAAGTCAGATTTTACCTATTTTTGAAGAATACGTTGTATATTGTAAGCTACATGGGCTGGATTCTAGAATACCTACCACACTTGAAATAGCAATTTTCTTGTTGCAATGTTTTCTTTCACCTAAATTATGATGAAAAATCATAAAGTTCGGATGCGGAAGCAAATATTTATATGATTTTTTACAAAAATAAAGTCAGCTTTTACCTATTCTTGAAATGGATATTTTTGTTAAAACATTCATAAACATGCTTTTGGACGTATTTTTTGGATAAAATATGATGAAAAATTATAAAATTTCGTCGCGGAAGCAAATATTTATATGATTTTTTACAAAAATAAAGTTAGATTTTACCTATTTTTGATGAATACAATGTATATTGTAAGCTACATGGACTGGATTCTAGAATACCTACCACACTTGAAATAGCAATTTTCTTGTTGCAATGTTTTCTTGTAGCTAAAATATGATGAAAAATCATAAAATTCGGGCGCGGAAGCAAATATTTATATGATTTTTTACAAAAATAAAGTCAGATTTTACCTATTTTTGAAATGAATATTTTTGTTAAAACATTCATAAACATGCTTTTAAACCTATAATATGGATAAATATGATGAAAAATTATAAAATTCGGGCGCGGAAGCAAATATTTATATGATTTTTTACAAAAATAAAGTCAGATTTTACCTATTTTTGATGAATACGTTGTATATCGCAAGCTACATGGGCTGGATACTAGAATACCCACCACACTTGAAATAGCAATTTTCTTCTTGCAATGTTTTCTTGTAGCTAAAATATGATGAAAAATCATAAAATTCGGGCGCGGAAGCAAATATTTATATAAATTTTTACAAAAATAAAGTCAGATTTTACCTATTTTTTAAATGGATATTTTTGTTAAAACATTCATTAACATGCTTTTAAACCTATACTATGGATAAAATATGATGAAAAATTATAAAATTCGAGCGCGGAAGCAAATATTTATATGATTTTTTACAAAAATAAATTCAGATTTTACCTATTCTTGAAATGGATATTTTTGTTAAAACATTCATAAACATGCTTTTGGACCTATACTATGGATAAAATATGATGAAATATTATAAAATTCGGGGCGCGGAAGGAAATATTTATATGATTTTATACAAAAATAAAGTCAGATTTTACCTATTTTTCATAAGTACGTTGTATATCGCAAGCTACATTGGCTGGATTCTAGAATACCTACTACACTTGAAATAGCAATTTTCTTGTTGCAATGTTTTCTTTTACCTAAATTATGATGAAAAATCATAAAATTCGGATGCGGACGCAAATATTTATATGATTTTTCACAAAAATAAATTCAGATTTTACCTATCCTTGAAATGAATATTTTTGTTAAAACATTCATAAACATGCTTTTGTACCTATACTTTGGATAAAATATGATGAAAAATATAAATAAAATTCGGTCGCGGAAGCAAATATTTATATGATTTTTTACAAAAATATAGTCAGATTATATAAAATTCGGTCGCGGAAGCAAATATTTATATGATTTTTTACAAAAATATAGTCAGATTTTAACTATTTTTGATGAATACGTTGTATATTGTAAGCTACATGGGCTGGATTCTAGAATACCTACCACACTTGAAATATCAATTTTCTTCTTGCAATGTTTTCTTTTAGCTAAAATATGATGAAAAATCATAAAATTCGGACGCGGAAGCAAATATTTATATGATTTTTTACAAAAATAAAGTCAGATTTTACCTACTTTTGATGAATACGTTGTATATCGCAAGCTACATGGGCTGGATTCTAGAATACCCACCACAATTGAAATAGCAATTTTCTTGTTGCAATGTTTTCCTCTAGCTAAAATATGATGAAAATTATAAAATTCGGGCGCGGAAACAAATATTTATATGATTTTTTACAAAAATAAATTCAGATTTTACCTATTTCTGTTGAATACGTTGTATATTGTAAGCTACATGGGCTAAATTCTAGAATACCTACCACATTTGCAATAGCAATTTTCTTGTTTCAATGTGTTCTTTTAGCTAATATATGATAAAGAACTATAAAATTCGGGCACGGAAGCAAATATTTATATGAGTTTTTACAAAAAAAAAGTCAAATTTTAACTATTCTTGATGAATACGTTGTATATTGTAAGCTACATGGGCTGGATTCTAGAATACCTACCACACGTAAAATAGCAATTTTCTTGTTGCAATGTTTTTCTTTAGCTAAAATATGATGAAGAATTATAAAATTCGGGCGCGGGAAGCAATTATTTATATGATTTTTTGCAAAAATACAGTTAGATTTTACATATTCTTGATGAATACGTTGTATAATGTAAGCTACATGGGCTGGATTCTAGAATACCTACCACACTTGAAATAGCAATTTTTTTGTTGCAATGTTTTCCTTTAGCCAGAAAATAATAAAGAATTATAAAATTCGGGCGCGGAAGCAAATATTTATATGATTTTTTACAAAAATTAAGTCAGATTTTACCAATTCTCGAAATTGATTTTTTTAAAACATTCATATTCATGCTTTAGGATTTATACTATGGATATTTTGCCGTTGGACAAGCAAAATGGACCAAAACCTGGTACCAATCTGATAATAAACATTCAATTTTCGGATGTCATTTTAATGAATACGTTGTATATTGTAAACTACATTGGCTGGTTTCTGGAATACCTACCACACTTGAAATAGCAATTTTCTTGTTGCAATGTTTTCCTTTAGTTAAATTATGATGAAGAATTATAAAATTCGGGCGCGGAAGGAAATATTTATATGAGTTTTTTACAAGTCAGATTTTACCTATTCTTGATGAATACGTTGTATATTGTAAGCTACATGGGCTGAATTCTAGAATACTTACCACACTTGAAATAGCAATGTTCTTGTTGCAATGTTTTCTTTTAGCTAAAATATAATAAAGAATTAAAAATTCGGGCGCGGAAGTAAATATTTATATGATTTTTTACAAAAATAAAGTCAGATTTTACCTATTCTCGAAATAAATATATTTTTTAAAACATTCATATTTATGCTTTAGGATCTATACTATGGATAATTTTGGCATTGGACATGCAAAAGTGACCAAAACCTGGTACCAATCTAATTATAAACATTTAATTTTCGGATGTCATTTTAATGAATACGTTTGTATATTGTAAACTACATGGGCTGGATTCTAGAATACCTACCACACTTGAAATAGCAATTTTTGTGTTGCAATGTTTTCTATTAGCTAAAATGTGATGAAGAATTATAAAATTTGAGCGCGAAAGCAAATATTTATATGATTTTTTACAAAAATAAAGTCAGATTTTACCTATTATTGATGAATACGTTGCATATTGTAAGCTACATGGAATGGATTCTCGAATACCTACCACACTTAAAACTGCAATTTTCTTGTTGCAATGTTTTCTTTTAGCTAAAATATGATGAAGAATTATAAAATTCGGGCGCGGAAGCAAATATTTATATGAGTTTTTACAAAAATAAAGTCAGATTTTACCTATTCTTGATGAATACGTTGTATATTGTAAGCTACATGAGCTGAATTCTAGAATACCTACCACACTTGAAATAGCAATGTTCTTGTTGCAATGTATTCTTTTAGCTAAAATATAATAAAGAATTAAAAATTCGGGCGCGGAAGCAAATATTTATATGATTTTTTACAAAAATAAAGTCAGATTTTACCTATTCTCGAAATAAATATTTTTTTTAAAACATTCATATTTATGCTTTAGGATCTATACTACGGATAATTTTGGCATTGGACATGCAAAAGTGACCAAAACCTGATACCAATCTGACAATAAACATTCAATTTTCGGATTTCATTTTAATGAATACGTTGTATATTGTAAACTACATGGGCTGGTTTCTAGAACACCTACCACACTTGAAATAGCAATTTCTTGTTGCAATGTTTTCTTTTAGCTAAAATATGATTAAGAATTATAAAATTCGGGGGCGGAAGCAAATATTTATATGAGTTTTTACAAAAATAAAGTCAGATTTTACCTAATCTTGATAAATACGTTGTATATTGTAAGCTACATGGCCTGGATTCTAGCATAACTACCACACTTGAAATAGCAATTTTCTTGTTGCAATGTTTTCTTTTAGCTAAAATATAATAAAGAATTATAAAATTCGGGCGCGCAAGCAAATATTTATATGATTTTTTATAAAAATAATTTTAGATTTTACCTATTCTTGATGAATACGTTGTATATTGTAAGCTACAGGGGCAGGATTCTAGAATACCTACCACACTTGAAATAGCAATGTTCTTGTTGCAATGTTTTCTTTTAGCTAAAATATAATAAAGAATTAAAAATTCGGGCGCGGAAGCAAATATTTATATAATTTTTTACAAAAATAAAGTCAGATTTTACCTATTCTCGAAATAAATATTTTTTTTTAAACATTCATATTTATGCTTTAGGATCTATACTATGGATGGTTTTAAGCATTGGACATTTAAAAGTGACAGAAACGTAGTACCAATCAGATAATAAACATTCAATTTTCGGGTGTCATTTTCATGAATTCGTTGTATATTGTAAGCTACATGGGCTGGATTCTAGAATACCTACCACACTTGTAATAGTAATTTTCTTGTTGCAATGTATACTTTTAGCTAAAATATGATTATGAATTATAAAATTCGGGCGCGGAAGCAAATATTTATAAAAAAATTTTACAAAAACAAGTCAGATTTTACCTATTCTTGATGAATACGTTGTATATTGTAAGCTACATGGGCTAGATTCTAGAATACCTACCACACTTAAAATAGCAATTTTCTTGTTGCAATGTAAACTTTTAGCTAAAATATCATGAAGAATTATAAAATTCGGACGCGGAAGCAAATATTTATATGATTTTTTTACAAAAATAAAGTTAGATTTTAAGTATTCTTGATGAATACGTTGTATATTGTAAGCTACAAGGGCTGGATTCTAGAATATCTACTGCACTTGAAAAAGCAATTTTCTTGTTGCAATAGTATATTTTAGCTAAAATATGATGAAGAATTATAAAATTCGGGCGCGAAAGCAAATATTTATATAATTTTTACAAAAATAAAGTCAGGTTTTACCTTTTCTTGATGAATACGTTGTATATTGTAAACTACACGTGCTGGATTCTAGAATACCTACCACACTTTAAATAGCAAGTATCTTGTTGCAATGTTTTCTTTTAGCTGAAATATAATGAAAAGCAAATATTTATATGATTTTTTACAAAAATAAAGTCAGATTTTACCTATTCTTGAAATGGATATTTTTGTTAAAACATTAATATTCATGCTTTAGGATCTATATTATGGATAATTTTAGCATTGTACATGCAAAAGTGACCAAAACGTGGTACCAATCATTTCACAAAGATTCATACGTTGTATATTGTAAGCTACATGGCCTGGATTCTAGAATACGTACCACACTTGAAATAGCAATTTTCTTGTTGCAATGTTTTCTTTTAGCTAATATATGATAAAGAATTATAAAATTCGGGCGTGGAATCAAATATTTATATGATGTTTTACAAAAATAAAGTCAGATATTACCTATTCTTGATGAATACGTTGTATATTGTAAGCTACATGGGCTGGATTCCAGAATACCTACCACACTTGAAATAGCAATTTTCTTGGTGCAATGTTTTCTTTCAGCTAAAATGTGATGAAGAATTATAAAATTAGGGCACAAAGCAAATATTTGTATGATTTTTTAGAAAAATAAAGTCAGATTTTACATATTCTTGAAATAGATAATATTGTTAAAACATTCATATTAATGCTTTAGGATCTATACTATGAATGGGTTTCAGCATTGGACATGCAAAAGTGACCAAAACGTGGTACCAATCAGATAATAAACATTCAATTTTCGGGTGTCATTTTAATGAATACGTTGTATAATGTAAGCTACATGGGCTGGATCCTAGAATACTTACCACACTTGAAATAGCAATTTTCTTGTTGCGACGTTTTCTTTTAGCTAAAATATAATGAACAATTATAAAGTTCGGGCGCGGAAGCAAATATTTATATGATTTTTTACAAAAATAATGTCAGATTTTACCTATTCTTGATGATTACGTTGTATATTGTAAGCTACATGGGCTGGATTCCAGAATACCTACCACACTTGAAATAGCAATTTTCTTGGTGCAATGTTTTTCTTTTAGCTAAAATGTGATGATGAATTATAATATTCGGACGCGGAAGCAAATATTTATATGATTTTTTACAAAACTAAAGTCAGATTTTACCTTTCCTTGATGAATACGTTGTATATTGTAAGCTACATGTACTGGATTCTAGAATTACCTACCACACTTGTAATAGCAATTTTCTTATTGCAATGCTTTCTTTTAGCTAAAATATAATAAAGAAATATAAAATTTTACCTATTCTTGAAGAATACGTTGTATATTGTAATCTACAAGGCCTGGATTCTGGAATATCTACTACACTTGAAATAGCAATTTTCATGTTGCTATGTATTCTTTTAGCTGAAATATGATGAAGAATTATATAATTCTAGAACGGAAGCAAATTATAAATATGAATTTAAAAAAAAATAAAGTCAGATTTTACCAATTTTTTAAATGGATATTTTTGTTAAAACATTCGTATTCATGCTTTAGGATCTATATTATGGATAATTTTAGCATTGGACATGCAAAAGTGACCAAACCGTAGTACAAATCAGATCACAAAGATTCAATTTTTGGGTGTCATTTTAATGAATACGTTGTATATTGTAAACTACATGGGCTGGTCTCTAGAATACGTACCACACTTGAAATAGCAATTTTCTTGTTGCAATGTTTTCTTTCAGCTAAAATATGATAAAGAATTATAAAATTCGGGCGTGGAATGAAATATTTATATGATGTTTTACAAAAATAAAGTCAGATATTACCTATTCTTGATGAATACGTTGTATATTGTAAGCTACATGGGCTAGATTCTAGAATACCTTCCACACTTGAAATAGCAATTTTCTTGTTGCAATGTTTTCTTTTAGCTAAAGTATAATGAAGAATTATAAAGTTCGGGCGCGGAAGCAAATATTTATATGATTTTTTACAAAAATTAAGTCTGATTTTACCTATTCTTGAAATGGATACTTTTGTTAAAACATGCATTTTCATGCTTTAGGATCTATACTATGGATGGTTTTAAGCATTGGACTTGCAAAAGTGACCAAAACGTGGTACCAATCAGGTAATAAACATTCAATTCTCAAGTGTCATTTTAATGAATACGTTGTATATTGTAAGCTACATGGGCTGGATTCTAAAATACGTACCACACTTGAAATAGCAATTTTCTTGTTGCAATGTTTTCTTTTAGCTAAAATATGATAAAGAATTATAAAATTCGGGCGTGGAATCAAATATTTATATGATGTTTTACAAAAATAAAGTCAGATATTACCTTTTCTTGATGAAGACGTTGTATATTGTAAGCTACATGGGCTGGATTCTAGAATACCTACCACACTTGAAATAGCAATTTTCTTGTTGCAATGTTTTCTTGTAGCTGAAATATGATAAAGAATTATAAAATTAGGGCGCGGAAGCCAATATTTTTTTTTTTTAGAAAAATAAAGTCAGATTTTACATATTCTTGAAATAGATAATATTGTTAAAACATTCATATTAATGCTTTAGGATCTATACTATGAATGGTTTTCAGCATTGGACATGCAAAAGTGACCAAAACGCGGGTACCAATCAGATAATAAACATTCAATTTTCGGGTGTCATTTTAATGAATACGTTGTATAATGTAAGCTACATGGGCTGGATTCTAGAATACTTACCACACTTGAAATAGCAATTTTCTTGTTGCAATGTTTTCTTTTAGCTAAAATATAATTAAGAATTATAAAGTTCGGGCGGGGAAGCAAATATTTATATGATTTTTTAAAAAACTAAGTCTGATTTTACCTATTCTTGAAATGGATATTTTTGAAAAAACATGCATTTTCATGCTTTAGGATCTATACTATGGATGGTTTTCGGCATTGGACATGCAAAAGTGACCAAAACGTGGTACCAATCAGATAATAAACATTCAATTCTCAAGTGTCATTTTATTGAATATGTTGTATATTGTAAGCTACATGGGCTGGATTCTAGAATACCTACCACACTTGAAATAGCAATTTTCTTGTTGCAATGTTTTCTTTTAGCTAAAATATGATGAAAAATTATAAATTTTAGGCGCGGAAGCAAATATTTATATGATTTTTTACAAAAATTATGTCAGATTTTACCTATTCTTGAAATGGTATTTTTGTTAAAACATTTATATTAATGCATTAGGATCTATATTATGGATGGTATTTAAGCATTCGACATGCAAAAGTGACTAAAACGTGGTACCAATCAGATAATAAAAATTCAATTATCGGGTGTCATTTTAATGAATACGTTGTATATTGTAAGCTACATGGGCTGGATTCTAGAATACCTACCACACTTTTGTTAAAACATTCATATTCAAGCTTTAGGATCTATACTATGGATGGTTTAATGCATTGGTTATGCAAAAGTGACCAAAACGTGGTACCAATCAGATAATAAACATTCAATTTTTGGGTGTCATTTTAATGAATATGTTGTATATTGTAAGCTACATGGGCTGGATTCTAGAATAATTACCACACTTGAAATAGCAATTTTCTTGTTGCAATGTTTTCTTTTAGCTAAAATATAATAAACAATTATAAAAATCGGGCGCGGAAGCAAATTTTTATATGATTATTTACAAAAACAAAGTCAGATTTTATTTATTCTTGAAATGGATATTTTTTTAAAAATATTCATATTTTAGGATCTATACTATGGATGGATTTGTAAGCTACATAGGCTAAATTCTAGAATACCTACCACACTTGAAATAGCAATTTTCTTCTTGCAATGTTTTCTTTTAGCTAAAATATGATAAACAATTATAAAATTCGGGCGCGGAAGCAAATATTTATATGATTTTTTACAAAAATAAAGTTAGATTTTACGTATTCTTGAGGAATACGTTGTATATTGTAAGCTACATGGGCTGGATTCGAGAATACCTACCACACTTGAAATAACAACTTTCTTGTTGCAATGTTTTCTTTTAGCTAAAATATGATGAAGAATTATAAAATTCTGGCGCGGAAGCTAATATTTATATGATTATTTACAAGAAAAAGTCAGATTTTACCTATTCTTGAAATGGATATTTTTGTTAAAACTTTTATATTCATGCTTTAGGATATATACTATTGTAGCGAACCCAGGGTCACGGCGCGGGCGGCGTCGCGGGCGGTGGCCGCTATCGAACAGGTCAGAACACGTCCGTCCGCTCCCCATTGTTCTGATTTCGAGAATAATCGACGAATGTTCCAGAAGGAACTGTTTTACTTAAATACCCCGAGCAAAAGATCGGGAGGACAGTTTTGTATAGATACGTGTAGTGAACAGATGGTGATATAAATAAATAGACAGTGATATAAATAAAGAGTGATATAAATATTGTTGAAATAAATATTGCGTAGTTCTAATTGTTTAAATAAATTATCTTAGTGTTTAAGTCTTTATTGATGTATGTTAGTGTTAAGTTATTGTTTATATTTGTTAATTCGTAGTGTTAGTTATTTTTCATTATTCTTTATAATTCATATTTCTTTTATTAAACTTAGTTATATAAATATTAGTGTTTTTAATCAATTTTACACTTCACCTAAATAAATAATACTTTACAATTGGTGTCAGGTGTGAGGGTTAATAAACTGTGAAGTGTAAATAAAAATAAATAAAATGGCTACTAAACAAGTAAAATTAAGTGAATTAAAAGTGGCTGATCTCAAGAGGGAGCTGGAAGAACGAGAGTTGGAGACTTCGGGAACCAACATCGTCTACGGCAAGCTCTTATAGAAGCTGGTGAAAATCCAAATGACTTTTTATTCGAAATTGATGATTTTGGTAGAAAATTGGAGGAAAGTTCTAGAAAATCGGAAGAAAATTCTAGAGCATTTAAAGGACAAATGATAGAAAATTCTAGAATTTTGACGGAAAATTTAGAAGAAAAAATGCTAGAAAATTCTAAAACTTTAGAACAAAAGTTGGCGGAAAATTGTAAAACTTTAAAAGAAGAATTAACAGAAAATTCCAGAATATTGAAAGAAGAGTTAATGGAAAATTCGAAAAGTTTGAGGAAAGTTCCAGAATATTGAAAGAAGAGTTGATGGAAAATTCTAGAGTTTTGGAAGAAAAATTGAACGAACAACTGATAGAAAGTTCTAGAAATCTAGAAGATAAATTGAAAGAAAAAATGGCAAAAATTTGAAAAATTTGAAAGATGAATATGATATGAGGATTGCAGAATTACAGAAAAATGTCTCAAAAATTACGTCACCAGCGGTTTCAAATCCTGATGTAGCTAAGATGGATGAAACTCAGGAAAAGAAACCAGAAAGTAGTACTAGACTGCATATAAAAACACCAGAATTTGACGGCAACACTTCGTGGCCGAATTATGTAAAACAGTTTGAAGCTGCTGCCAAAGCGAATGGCTGGACTTCGAAAGAAAAAGCTACAGCGTTGACAGTTTCGCTGCGTGGAGAAGCCATCGATATCCTACAAACGCTAAAAGAAGATGAACAAGAAGATTTCGAACAATTTGTTAAACGATTGGATATGCGATATGGCAATGCGCATCTGGAGCAAGTGTACCAGACGCAACTAAAGAACCAATATCAGAGTTCTAAAGAAAACCTTCAAGAATTCGAAGCTGATATAGCTCGTTTAGTTCGTCTTGCACATCCCATAGCTCCTGACAGTGTTTTGGAATGTCTGGCCACTCAATCATTTATCTATGGGGTCCGTGACAATGAAACTCAACAAGCACTGCGATTGGCTCGACCAAAAACTCTGGTTGACGCACTTTCATATGCCTTAGATCATGAAGCAGCCAAACAAGCTTCACGTAACCAGTCGCGAGTGCGAAATATCGATGCTGAGAGTATCGAGGACCTAGATGACAGGATAAGACGTATTACATCCGAAATTCATGCTTTTGGAAAAAGGAAACTCCGCTGTTGGAATTGCGGTGAAGTAGGTCACCCGCAAAGGCTCTGCAGAAAACAACAGAGGAAAGCAGAACCAAGAAAGGAAGAAAGGGAGTCGGAAAACTAAGTCGGGTTGATGCGAATGGGCAATCGTCGACCCGTAATCCAGTAGCCCCAGAATCTATTACTTATGTCGCATCCCTTCATCATCAAGCTAACAGCATCTATGTAGACGGTTCTATCAACAGAAGGCCGCTTAAAATGTTGCTGTATACGGGTGCGACAAAAACAATAATCAGACCCGACTTAGCAAGAAAAATATTCGGAAAACATCTACTTCCAACAAAGTGGCAAATACGCACAGCTACAGGAGAACAAGCTACCGCTTCTGAAGAAATAGATTTGAGCATCACTGTTGGGAAAACGTACATTAAGCATCGTGTTCTGGTAGCTGACGTAGAAGATGAATTCATTCTCGGCATGGACATAATGAAAAAGCATGGATTTAAACTTGACCTGAAGAATGGAGTAATGATGGTCAATGATGAAGAAATGGTATTAAATCCACGAGACGACAATGCCATGCGAGTATTAATAACGGAAAATGTCACCCTCCCAGAACGTAGTGAGTCAATCGTGGAAGCACAGCTAGAGGGTAGCTTCTGTGAGGGAAACATTTTCATGCTCCAGACGAAAAATGATGATGCCAAAACTGGGACTGGAGTTGTAATTGGAAAAGCCTTGCTCAAAACCGACAAGATAATCCCAGTTCGAGTAAAGAACATTAATTTTTATCCCGTTTTACTGAAGAAAGGGACCATAGTGGGAGAATTCTCAGCGGTATCATCAATTATTCGAACTGTAAAGGCCAAAGCCAACACATCCTGTGAAGTTCCAGATATTCTAATCAAGGAGCTGTCATCATCGTTCCATAACTTGGCTGCCGACCAGAAAACAAAGGCTAAGAACTTAATTGGGACCTTTCAAGATGTGTTCCAAGTTGACAAGAAGGACACAGGAAGAACCAATGTAGTTTATCATAAAATAGACACCGGAGACGCAAGACCCATCCGCCAAACAGCAAGAAGATTACCACTGGCGAAGCGGGAAGAAGCAGAAGAAATTATAGAGGACATGAGGACGGAAGGTGTGATTGAACCTTCAAGCAGTCCATGGGCTTCACCAGTGGTGCTAGTGAAGAAGAAGGATGGCTCTACGAGATTTTGTGTCGATTATCGTCAACTTAACAACGTGACGAAGAAGGATAGCTACCCGCTACCCCGAATAGATGATACACTGGATACATTGGCAGGATCAAAGATCTTCTCTACTCTTGATCTAAAGAGCGAATACTGGCAAGTGGATTTAGACCCAACAGACAAAGAAAAGACGGCATATACCATCGGTACCGGTCTTTGGCAATTTACCGTTATGCCATTTGGGCTCTGCAATGCCCCGGCAACGTTTGAACGACTTATGGAAACCGTGTTAGCTGAACTGTCGTGGAAAACATGTTTGGTTTACCTCGACGATATTATTGTGGTAGGAAAAACGTTCGAGGACCACATGAAGAACTTGGAAGAAGTTTTCCGAAGATTGAGGAAGGCTAACTTGAAACTCAGTCCAAAGAAATGTCACTTATTTCAAAAAGAAGTTCATTATCTTGGACACGTAGTTTCTGGTAAGGGCATTGCAGTAGACCCGGAGAAAATAAGGGCTGTGAGTGACTGGCCAGTACCGAGAGATAAACATGAATTGAGAAGTTTCCTTGGTCTCTGTACATACTACCGACGTTATGTACCTTGATTTGCCAACATAGCGAAGCCATTGACAAGGCTTACTGAAGAAGGTAGAAGATTTATCTGGGAAATGGACTGTCAAGCCGCATTCAAACAACTTAAATATTCCTTGACAAGCGCACCTGTCCTAAGTTATCCTTTACCAGAAGGAGAATTCGTTTTAGATACAGATGCCAGCAACGTTGGAATTGGTGGCGTTCTTTCCCAGATACAAGACGGACAAGAGAAGCTTATTGCCTATTTTAGTAAGACCTTTTCAAAACCAGAAAGGAATTATTGCGTCACCAGAAAAGAACTTTTGGCTGTCGTGAAATCCGTAGAGCACTTCTACAAATATTTGTACGGTAGAAGATTTCTTATAACAACTGACCACGCTGCTCTCAAATGGCTGCTACAATTTAAGAATCCTGAAGGTCAGGCAGCTAGATGGATTGAAAGATTGCAAGAATATAACTTTGTTATTGAGCATCGAGCAGGTACAAGCCATCGTAATGCTGACACATTATCAAGAAGACCTTGCCAGGACGAATGCAAGCATTTCAGTCGTCTAGAAGAAAAACTCTCTACCATCGCCAGAACGACAGTAGTGAATGATAGTTGGCAAACGGAAGACCTTCGCAAGGACCAAGAGAATGACTCGGACTTAAAAATCATTCTGGATTGGAAACGTGGAGATAGCAGACCAGTTTGGGAAGATGTTGCACGACACTCACAAAGTGTAAAATCGTACTGGGCGCAGTGGGACTTTATTGTTGTTGAAGAGGGCCTCCTGAAACTTGTTATAGAGAATACTGAGGGTACTGAGAGTAGAACTCAGCTGATAATCCCTAGAAATAGAGTACCGGAAGTATTAGAGGAGATCCACGACGGATCTGGACATTTTGGAGTAAATAAAACCCTCGAGAGGTTGCGCCAACGATTTTACTGGGTAAATTGTAAAGAAGATGTTAAAGAGTGGTGCAAGAAATGTGTGGTCTGCGCGGGAAGTAACGGGCCACATAGGTAAAGAATAGCTCCTATGCGCCAATATAACGTTGGAAGTCCCTTTGAACGCATTGCGATTGACGTGGCCGGACCATTCCCCGAAACTGATGATGGAAATAAATACATAGTAGTAGTAATGGACTACTTTACTAAGTGGGTCGAAGCCTATCCATTACCCAACCAGGAAGCCGTAACGGTCGCTGAAGTCTTGGTAAAAGAATGCATCTGCCGATTTGGAGTACCGCGAGAGATACATTCCGACCAAGGAAGGAATTTCGAGTCTGCTCTGTTCCAAAATATTTGTAAGCTATTAGGAATAAAGATAACCAGAACTACTGCATTACACCCGCAGTCTGATGGCATGGTTGAACGGATGAATAGAACATTAATCGGTATTTGTCAAAGGTAGGCTCTAACCATCAACGAGACTGGGACCGATATCTTCATCTGTTCCTGTTGGCTTACCGTTCATCCGTGCATGAGACAACAGGGCAGACACCAGCTAACATCTTATTTGGGCGGGAGTTGCGCTTATCATGCGACCTGGTATTTGGCAGTAAACCCGGTCAAGATCTAGCCGGGGAGGACTATGTAACGGACTTACGGAGAAGAATGAATGACATCCATGAACAAGTCCGCACAAACATTCAAGGTGCCAGCGATCGGATGGAGGACCAGTATGACATCAAGGCTGAAAAAGGTGGTTTTCAACCTGGGAATTTGGTGTGGCTTTACAATCCACAAAGACGTCGTGGCTTATCACCGAAGCTACAAAAGAATTGGGAAGATCCCTACGAGATCGTAAAGAGAAATGATGTGGTCTACAGAATTAGGGAAACACCTGATGGAAAACCGAGAGTAGTCCACTTCAATCGGTTAGCCACTTTCGCTGGTAATAACTTTGACGATCATCGTGGAGCGACGGTTCGCCGGGTTGTACCTGAGGAACCTACATTTGAAGATTTTATGGAAAGCCATTCCAATGGTCACAAAGCACGGTATGGCGTGACACGAGAAGAACAACGAGATCTGTTCACCGTGTCCCCAGAAAATTCCCTCGCTCACTGTATAGCGAAAGACATTAAAATGTCCCGCGACATCGCTTCAGTTTTTAAAAGAAAATTTGGACGAGCACAACAACTGGCCAACCAACGTCCAACTGTCGGGAAAACGCTACAACTGAAAGATGATAGCGAAGAACACAAGCGGTACATTTACTATCTCGTTACGAAACAATTATCATATCAGAAGCCGTCATACCGCAATTTATGGGACTCGCTGTGTGACATGAAGAACCATCTGTTGGAGAACGACATTATGAAGCTGGCAGTACCGAAGATACGCTGTGGACTAGATGGTTTGAATTGGAGGATTGTTAGAAGCATGTTAGAAACAATCTTCCGCTTTACCGGAGTGGAAATTCTAGTCTGCAGCTCTACCGGTCTACTCAAACGGACCGTCAACTGTTATTTCTTCAAGACTTCCAGATGCACCAAGGGTGATGCATGCAGATTTCGTCATAACGAACTGTTCCGGGACGAAACAGTCTTAAGGAGGGGGCAATGTAGCGAACCCAGGGTCACGGCGCGGGCGGCGGCGCGGGCGGTGGCCGCTAGTGAACAGGTCAGAACACGTCCGTCCGCTCCCCATTGTTCTGATTTCGAGAATAATCGACGAATGTTCCAGAAGGAACTGTTATACTTAAATACCCCGAGCAAAAGATCGGGAGGACAGTCTTGTATAGATACGTGTAGTGAACAGATGGTGATATAAATAAATAGACAGTGATATAAATAAAGAGTAATATAAATATTGTTGAAATAAATATTGCGTAGTTCTAATAGTTTAAATAAATTATCTTAGTGTTTAAGTCTTTATTGATGTAGTGTGCCAGAAATTTAAAGCTCAGAATTGGTCGTGGTATCGCTAGGTCGTGGGTCACTAAGATATTTGTAATAACAATAATAGGGAAGGGCGCCAGTTGTGCCGAAAGGAAAACGGTGGACACAAGAACACCGGAAATAACAAATTGAAAATGAAACTAATTTTATTTACGGCTAGTAAATACAATAGAGAAGTTAACGGGGACAATTATTGCCTATTACAAAAAAAATAATAAAATACCTTTTGTGGGGTAACAAAATATCGATGGGTCTGGAATGGCTAGGTCGTTGGAGTGAGTCCCTGGACGTCTTGGTACCGTGGTTCGGCTTGTCGACGGAATGTGTACTGTTCGTGTTAGTATTAAGCGGCGCCACAGGATGTCGGACACAAGCAGTGTAGTAGCGTAAAGCAGGATACAGGATAATGCGTGGTGTCACCGGACTAAGCGTGTCTGGCGGTTGCGTGAGTTGTTCTTGTGTTTGCAAACTGCGGTTTTTTTTTGTGCGTGATGCCTAAGTACTGTGTGTAAGTTGGTACTGTGTACGTGTGCACGTGTCGCAGTACTATTCAGCTTGGATTGGAACTCCACACTCCACTACCAACAAACCTCGACCATCCAGGACCAGGAGGGAATATAAAACATAAAAATTTTAGCAGATAATTAACTCCAAAAATAACTTTCCGTGGCAAAAAATACAAAAAATATTTATAAAAAAATGAACAAATAATTTATTTAACAATAAATAAATGCAAAAATTATTATTCACAAAAAAATTGTGCACAAACAAATACTACAAATACTTTTATAAAAACTATTAGCTGGCCAGGCTGTAAAAGACCAGAAAATAAGAGAAAGAAAGAATATAACAGACTTGAAAGGTTTTGAAAAACTAACGTTTTGACTGCGGGACTTGTAAAATTCATTACTTACTTTTTGGCTGCCAAAAAAAAATTAACGGTAAAAAGGTAACTAATGGCATCCAAAAACAAAGAGAAAAATAAAAATGGAACGATACAAATTCTACTTACGACAGTAAATCAGCGTGAGCTCTGTCTAAATCCCACAGTATAAAAAAGTAACCTAAATCGTATTCAAAAAAATATTAAGCAAACTAATAAAAAAATGAATCTTTCCTGTGAAAGATACACGAGGAATTTTGAAAATAAGATCTATCAAAAAAAGAAAAAAGTTGAGGAGGTTTCCTCGCAAGCTTTGTCAACACGTGGTTGTCTAAATATTTCTTTTAAAAAAGTTTCGAATAAAATAAAAAATACCACTTTACTCACCAAAATCAGTGAAATAAAAAATCCGGAGTAAGAATATTTTAAATAAAATCTTCAAGATTTTAAAAATAACTTTAGATAAAAAAATTTTAGAACAAACAAAATGGCTATCAAAATACGTCCGTTGTCTCAGCTTGCAGAAACTCAACTCCCTGTACAGACCGCGCTCGCCTCTCAAGCAGTCAGCAGCACTAGAGATGTCGTATGTTTAATTAAAATATAAAAGATTTAAACAAAAAAACCGCGAAACGAATGAAATCGTTTCACTGCCCCCCCTCCAAAAAGGATGATGACGTAATGGAATCATCAAAAGTTGTGTTAGGATCATCGAGGACAGTAGGTGCAGGTTTAAGGTCCTTTATGTGGTAGATGCCAGCATCAGTTCCGTCGGTATCGTGAAGGTGATACGCGAGGGGAGATAGTTTTCGAAAAACCTTGCTTTCGACATAACGAGGTGCTAGAGCTGAAGAGAAACATCTAGAACCAACAGATAAAACTCGATTTCTACGATAAACTAGATCACCTTCATCAAATTCGAGCTGACGACGATGCTTATTATAATATTTCGCGTTTCGCTCATAAGCTTGATGAATACGGTCTTGTACGATTAAGAAAAATTCAGACATCTCTGATAATGAGTTGCCATAATCAGCTGGGGAATCGGAACAGATATTGTCAGGTAAAGAACGGTAAAAGTTTCCTGAAACTGGAACATGCCTACCAAAAGTAAGGAAAGCTGGAGTAAATCGAGTAACTTCGTGCACACTCGTACGAATGGCCTGAGCGATGCCTTAAAGATTTTTATCCCAGGCACGATGATTATTGTCGAGATAAGACCTAATAGCTGTTTTAATTACCCGATTGGTACGCTCAACAAAATTCACCTGGGGGTGAAACTTGGCGTTATACCATAATTTAGGTATTTCATATTTAGCGATAAGATCTGTAAATAATTTAGAGACGAACTGCGTTCCATTATCGCACATGACAATTTGTGGTACACCAAATAAAAGAAAAACATTTTCCTCTAAAATTTTACAAAGTTTTGGAGCGTTAGCTTCACGCATAGGGTGAACAATGACAAATTTGGAAAACCAATCGGTCACCACTAGAATATAGCGATTTCCAGCTGACGAAGGAGGTAATGGTCCCATAAGATCAACCAAGATAGCTTGCCAAGGAAACTTTATAATCTTTTCCCTGCCCATTAAACCAGGTGGAGGGACTTGAGGAACTTTTTGAGACAAACAAGTCTTGCAACGTTTTACATAACCGGCAATAAAATGATGCATCTTAGGCCAGTAGTAATCTGATGCAATACGGTGAAAAGTTTTAAAGATTCCAAAATGAGCGCTAGTTGCATCATCGTGACATCGTGAGACAATTTCTTTACGAAACTCCCGGGGTACAACTAATTTCCATGTAGACAAATTAGAAGGAAGGGAATAGGGAGATAAGATGTTTTTGTACAAAAAATTCTTTTCCACGCGCCAGTCCGGATAGTTGTTTGGACTTAAAACTACCTTTTCACGCATTCGACAATACCAATTGTCCCGGGTATTTAAAAAAGTCTTATTGTCGATGACACAAACCTCAAGAGGACACCTAGACAGAGCATCAGGTAATTCATGGAGTTTACCAGGGCGGTGATTGATGCTAAAGTCAAATTGTTGTAATTGTACCGACCAGCGAGCTAATCTTCCATGCGGATCCTGCATGCGAAGCAGCCACAAAAGAGAGTAGTGGTCAGTAATAACTTCGAAATGAAGCCCTTCGATAAAACAACGAAATTTTAAGATACCGAAAATTACAGCAAGGCATTCTTTTTCCGTAACTGAATAATTTTTCTCAGCCTTATTCAAAGTACGACTTGCATATGAAGTAGGATGTTCCTCATTTTCATCGCCAATCTGCGTAAGCACAGCTCCAAGTCCATAATTGGAAGCGTCAGCATAGATCTTAAAAGGTTTAATAGGTTTACTATAATCAGGGCTAGCAAGAGTTGGAGCAGATATTAGCGCATTTTTTAATTGATTAAAAGCTTCGTCAGCAGCTGACGTCCAAGAAATGGTGGACTTTTTACCTTTCCCTTTAGTAAGGTCCGAAATAACAGCAGACATAGAGGCAAAGTTTGGTACGAATCTCCTGTACCACGAGAATAAACCTAAAGCCCTACGCACTTCGGTTACGGTATTAGGTCTAGGAAGATTTGCAATAGCAGATACCTTATCGGGATCAGTGCGAAGACCGTGTTGATCGACAACAAAACCAAGGTATTTGAGAGAAGGTAAACAAAATTCGCATTTCTTGACATTTACGGTGAAACCGGCCGCTTTGAGACGATCTAAGACTTTATAGAGAATAACGATATGTTTTTCAAAAGAAGAAGTAGCGATAATTAAATCGTCCAGGTAAACAAAAACGTTTGGGTCTAATTCTGGACCGAAAACTTCATCCATTAGTCTTTGAAGAGTTTGAGGGACATTACAAAGACCGAATGGCATTCGAACGAACTCAAACAGACCGCGACCTGGTACAGAGAAAGCGGTTTTTTCTTTAGACGAAGCCGATAAAGGAATTTGCCAAAATGCACTCTTTAGATCAACAGAAGACAGAAACTTTGCATTACCCAGCTTACTTAAGATGTAATCTACGCAAGGCAAGGGATAGCTATCCTTACGCGTAACCGAATTAAGTTTCCGACCATCAACACATAGCCGATATTCTCCCGATTTCTTTTTGACAAGTAATATGGGACTAGACCACGGACTCACAGATGGACGAACCACTCCCAATTCCAACATTTTGTCCAGTTCTTTATTAACGAACTCCATCATAACTGGAGAAAGAGGATATTGGCGCTGTTTTAAGGGAAGCGCGTCACCAGTATCAATAACATGTTGAATTTTATTGGTACAACCGAGTCCTAGGGATCCGAGCTTTTCAAAATCAGCAACAACGGAATTAAGAATTTCTTGAGGACGGGAAGATAAGTTTTCACGGCTAGAAACACCACTAAGAGAAGCAATTTCATTTTGGGCATGCCACGAATTCTTAGAAAAGTCTAACTTAAGACCAAAACAACGACAAAAGTCCACACCTAATATTACAGGATGTTTTACAGAAGGAACGATAGTAAAAGAAAAATGACTACTCGTTTTACCCAACGAGAAAGGTACAAAAACGTTGCCTAGGGTTGGATGAGATTTACCATCAGCAGTTGAAACGGTAGGAACAACACTAGGTTTTAGAGAAAATAGATGTTTTAGCATTAAATAGCCTCGACCACCTACAATAGAAATATTAGCACCCGAATCAACTAGGGCTGTCATAAGTACTCCGTGAATGAAGATAGTAACGAAAGGTCGGTTATCATCACTTGATGTATTAAAAATAGGTGAAATGACATTATTCGTAAAAAAGTTAGGGACTTGGTTTAACCATTGAGACCACTCGTCTCTGTCGGTTTTTCTAACGACTTTACCAGCGTTGGAGTGGCGTTTTCCTTGACAGCTGGCAAGACCGAGGCGCCGCACACGTTTTTTGAACAGTTGGGGCATTTCTTCTACCACAAGAAAAGCAAAAGAGATTACGAGGCTTTGGACATTTTGGATAAAGATGTTCCGTACTATTACAGTTCCAGCAACTAAGAACACGCCCTTGACCTACAGCTGCAACGGCTGAACGAGAAAAATTTCTATCCAATTTACAGGATGATTTAGAACTACTTTGAAATGAAAGATCGGGTTCTAAAGTATGTGAGGAACGAGTTGGTGGATTTTTAAACTGCGAGACATTAAGTTCAGTGTCTTCAAGTCTCTTGCAAATAGTAATCAATTCTGACAGAGAGTTAATATTTTGAAGTGAACAAAATCTCTGAAAATGCGGTTGTAAATTACGAATAATGTAACTAACCCTGGTTTGTTCGTCAGGAGTTTTAGTTAAACGACAGAATAAGTTTTCCATGATGGCAATAAAAATCTCTACCTTCTCACAAGAAGCTTGAGTTCGATTCCGAATCTCATCCATAAGAGCTAGATCATAATTAGCAGGTAAAAAGGTAGAACGAAGTTTAGAAACAAGTTCCGACCAAGAAGATATCTTTTTTTTTTTTTTGTATCTCCTAAGAATTTTACCATCTATCTAAATATAAGATAATAAGTAAAAATATAACAGCAAATGAATTACATGAGGAGCATTTGTCCACTGACAAAAACTCGAAATATTAACTATATAATGTTAGTTAAATCTATCTACTAAATCTAATGGTTTAAAACGTTTTAATCGTCGCATGTCCTCACTGCTGTCTAACAATTTCACTGCACTTGTGTTTGGGTGGGCTTCAAGTCTTTTAAGATATTTGGTACTAAATTGTTCGATTGTTTCTTTCACTGTACGCATGTTGAGGTCTCTGTGGATGTTTACATTTGGCACATACCAAGGAGCATTTGTAATTGTTCGGAGGCACTTAGATTGAAAGCGTTGAAGTATTTCAATATTGGAGTTGCTTGCTGTTCCCCAGAGTTGTATTCCATACGTCCAGACTGGTTTAAAGATGCTTTTATATATCAGTAGTTTGTTTTCCAGTGACAGTTTGGAAGTTCTACCTAATAGCCAATAGTGCTGCCTGAATTTTAGTCCCAGTTGTTTTCTTTTTGAGAAGATGTGTTTACGCCATGTTAGTCTTCTATCAAGATGTATTCCTAGATATCTTGTTTCTTCAGTTTGCGGTAGCGGTTGGTTATTGAGTGTTACCACAGGACACGTACTTTTATTCAAGGTAAAGGTTACATGGACTGATTTGGTTTCGTTGACTTTTATTCTCCAGATTTTTAGCCACTTTTCGATTTTTTTAAGCTGTATTTGAAGAAGATGTGAGGCCTCTGCTGAATTTTTATGACAAGCTAGGATTGCTGTGTCATCAGTAAATGTGGCAACTGTAGAATTTGGAGTTGTTGGAATATCAGCCGTGTAAATGAGGTAGAGAATAGGTCCAAGAACACTACCTTGGGGTACTCCTGATTTGATTGGGTATAATGGACTACATTCTTCTTTGTATTTTACTGTAAAATATCTGTTTGTTAGATAGGATTCTAGGATTTGATAGAAGGTATGAGGGATGTTACTTTTTAATTTAAATAGCAGGCCAATATGCCACACTTTATCGAACGCTTGCGAAACATCTATAAAAGCTGCTGAACAGTAGTGTTTTCTTTCAAATGTTTTGTTTATTACGTCGACTACTCTATGAACCTGCTCAATAGTTGAGTGTTGTTTTCGGAAGCCAAACTGATGATCAGGAATTAATTTTCTTCGCATAAGTATGGGCTCCAGTCTTGTGATGAAAAGTTTTTCAAATACTTTTGAAAGTACAGGTAGTAAACTTATTGGACGATAGGACGATGTTTCCTCAGCGGGTTTCCCTGGTTTGTGTATAAGAATAATTTGAGCTACTTTCCATTGTGATGGAAAAACTCCAAGTCTTAAGATTGTGTTAAATATATAAGTTATAAGAATGATTGCTTTAAATGGGAGTTGTCTTAAAATTTTTCCAGAGATTAAATCGTATCCGGGAGTTTTTTTTGGATTTATATGTTTGCATATTATCTCGAGAACATCCTTCGGTTTAAAATGTCGTATAGGATAATCCAACTGAAAGGGATGTTCTAACGTGTTGTATATGAATTGTTCATCTTCTGGTGGTATCGAGGGTGGAAAAGGTTGGAATACTTTTGTTAGGTGATTTGCAAAGGCTAGAGCTTTGTCAGAGTCAGTCCTTGCCCATAGTCCGCCTTCTTTCCTAATAGGTGGAATGTGTTGTTGGGGCTGTTTGATTTTTTTCGTTGCTTTCCATAATGAGTAGTCACTTGCTTCTGTTGCTGATAAATTCTCAAGATAGTTTTGAATTGTTTAATTTTTTTCTTGTTGCAATATTTTTTTCAAGTCTTTGGTGGCTTTATTTAATTTACTTTTTACTTGGGGGTCTCGAGTTGTCTGCCAGATTCTTCTAATTTTCCGTTTATGGGCTATTAAATGTTTGATGTACGCTGGTATGTTTGTTACAGTATTACAAGATTTTTGTATTGGGGTCGATTGCCAAGTAGATTCCTGAATTGATTTTGTTAAATGTTCTACAGCATTATCTACGTCTTCTTGAGATTTTAAGCTGACATTTAACGAGATTTTACTTTCTAGTATGTTCCTGAATTTGTGCCAATTGGTTTTTTTATTACAGAGACAGGCGGGTTTATCTAATTTTGGTATTTGTGTACTGAATATTAGAATTACGGGTGAGTGGTCTGATGATAAATCTACGCAGGATTCTACTTTAAAATATTTTTCTGATTTTCCACTGACTATGAAAAAGTCAAGTAGATCAGGTATTTTATTTGGGTCAGTCGGCCAGTAGGTTGGTTCTCCAGTTGAAAGGGTTATGTAATGTTTATTCTGGATAGTTTTGAGTAATTCTCTTCCTGACCAAGAAGATATAGAGTTGCGTATCATGCGATAACAAACGAGAGCATGGCCGGTAAAGAGATCACCAGCTTGGCGAAATAATTGTTCGTGAGAGACGCCACGAGAATAAGCCGTACTGTCGATATTTTCAAGAAAACTATTAAGGCCGGTATTTCCATCAAATGTAGTATTCCATTTGGCAACTAAATTTTTATGATCGCAAGCCGCGGAACGAGGTAAAACAGTACTGCTTGGTAGATGAGGTGGTAGCGGTGTCGGTGGAATTTCAGAATGTACATTGGATACCGTAGGGGTAATATTTACGTTACTAAATCTAATAGCATTCAGTTTTTGCAAAAAGCTCTGGCAACTATCATCGAACGAACTTAGCATGGCAATAGGAATAGATAGAGTAGTTGGAAAAGAATTAGTGGAAGGTATTTCATCAAAATCAATTAAATTTACTACCTGGTTAGTATCAACTACACGGGACATAGAAGAAAGGGCAGATTTGATCATAGAGAGCAATCTCAAAAGCTCGCCACTTAAATGTTGAGGCAAACGAGAAATGCGAAGATACAAGGCAACTAAACGAGAATTTATTTCGACTTGAAATTGCTCTACATGAGAACGATTTCTACTATTAAAATTTTGAATCATACCTGACATCTCTTTAAGTGTTTCCAGACATGTCCGAGAGTCATTGATGGGATCAGGAAAATAATCAGCATTAACTGTAGTTTGCCCAATACTTTCCATCTCGATTAATCCACATAATATGTTTAAATTTTTCTCATTTGATCCGGGATAGAAACAATTTCGAATTTTGAGCTCGTAACTGATTTCCTCTCCTCGTAGATATTGGATGTGTTCGGTAAGTGACATTTTTGAAAAAAATAATATTAGTGCCAAATAATAAATGTAAAAATAATGTAAAGAGAAAAGCAAAGAGAAAGATAGAAATAAAAGAGTAAAGAGAGATGTTAAAAAGACCAAGCAAAACCACGAAAAATAACTTTAAATTTAAAAATATGACCAACAAAATATTAACCACGGGCCCCACGTTGGGCGCCAAAATTATTTGTGTGACGTGTGCCAGAAATTTAAAAATAATACTCAAAAAATTACCGTGATTTCTCGAAGAGTAATCACGCGTCACACACTTACCTCGACAGCTCAGAATTGGTCGTGGTATCGCTAGGTCGTGGGTCACTAAGATATTTGTAATAACAATAATAGGGAAGGGCGTCAGTTGTGCCGAAAGGAAAACGGTGGACACAACAACACCGGAAATAACAAATTGAAAATGAAACTAATTTTATTTACGGCTAGTAAATACAATAGAGAAGTTAACGGGGACAATTATTGCCTATTACAAAAAAAAATAATAAAATACCTTTTGTGGGGTAACAAAATATCGATGGGTCTGGAATGGCTAGGTCGTTGGATTGAGTCCCTGGACGTCTTGGTACCGTGGTTCGGCTTGTCGACGGAATGTGTACTGTTCGTGTTAGTATTAAGCGGCGCCACAGGATGTCGGACACAAGCAGTGTAGTAGCGTAAAGCAGGATACAGGATAATGCGTGGTGTCACCGGACCAAGTGTGTCTGGCGGTTGCGTGAGTTGTTCTTGTGTTTGCAAACTGCGGTTTTTTTTTGTGCGTGATGCCTGAGTACTGTGTGTAAGTTGGTACTGTGTACGTGTGCACGTGTCGCAGTACTATTCAGCTTGGATTGGAACTCCACACTCCACTACCAACAAACCTCGACCATCCAGGACCAGGAGGGAATATAAAACATAAAAATTTTAGTAGATAATTGACCCCAAAAATAACTTGCCGTGGCAAAAAATACAAAAAATATTTATAAAAAAATGAACAAATAATTTATTTAACAATAAATAAATGCAAAAATTATTATTCACAAAAAAATTGTGCACAAAAAAATACTACAAATACTTTTATAAAAACTATCAGCTGGCCAGGCTGTAAAAGACCAGAAAATAAGAGAAAGAAAGAATATAACAGACTTGAAAGGTTTTCAAAAACTAACGTTTTGACTGCGGGACTTGTAAAATTTATTACTTACTTTTTGGCTGCCAAAAAAAATTAACGGTAAAAAGGTAACTAATGGCATCCAAAAACAAAGAGAAAAATAAAAATGGAACGATACAAATTCTACTTACGTCAGTAAATCAGCGTGAGCTCTGTCTAAATCCCATAGTATAAAAAAAAATAACCTAAATCGTATTCAAAAAAATATTAAGCAAACTAATAAAAAAATTAATCTTTCCTGTGAAAGATACACGAGGAATTTTGAAAATAAGATCTATCAAAAAAAGAAAAGAGTTGAGGAGGTTTCATCGCAAGCTTTGACAACACGTGGTTATCTAAATATTTCTTTTAAAAAAGTTTCGAATAAAATAAAAAATATCACTTTACTCACCAAAATCAGTGAAATAAAAAATCCGGAGTAAGAATATTTTAAATAAAATTTTCAAGATTTTAAAAATAACTTTAGATAAAAAATTTTTAGAACAAACAAAATGGCTATCAAAATACGTAGTTGTCTCAGCTTGCAGAAACTCAACTCCCTGTACAGACCGCGCTCGCCTCTTAAGCAGTCAGCAGCACTAGAGATGTCGTATGTTTAATTAAAATATAAAAGATTTAAACAAAAAACCGCGAAACGAATGAAATCGTGTCAATATATATATATATATATATATATATATATATATATATATATATATATATATATATATATATATATATATACTATAATAGTAGTGGTGAAGTTTTGATTACCGATTTATCGAAGTGAAAGTGTACCGTTTACACCACTATTTATCTCGCCAGTGAGGAATTGCAACGTGAACCTCGCGGCCATTTTATTTTACATTCCGAGTGCCGGTATAGTGCCAAAATTATTAGCGGTTATCGCAAATTTAAAAATACCGGCTACTTCGGAGCTTGCCCTCCTTCAGGGGATTTAAAGTGCTGGACAATATTGTGCTTCTTCGTGACCATTCCGCCGCTCATCTCATTCCGACCGAGCAGTCTATCCGCCGTCGCCACTGCGCCAAACCATCGACGACAGTCAGGGAGTGAACCAGCAGGTCGAAAACCCGCCGGGGAAGTTCTCCAGGTTTCGTCCATTACAGATGAGTACAAATTTCGTTCCCGCTCATTCCCCCATCTCTTCATTCTGTTTGGTAAAGTGTATTGCGCGTGCGCTCTCTGTACTTTGCACCATTCCAGTGCCGTAGTTGTCAACGGACAGAATTAAGTTACTAACCATTTTTTATGTTGATTTAGTTGTAAAATCATTCGCTTACGTATTTGTTTATCTGTAATTATTGTAGATATAATATAACGGCAAGTTACCGTGGCGCTCACTATTGTTTTGTAATACTTACGCTTACGTTTAGTTATCTGGTATGTATCGCCGCCACTGGTAACTGTCAAGACCACATAGGTCAATTTAAAATTTATTATTATCGTTTCTAAACTTTAAATAAGATCATTCTTGCGTTCATTTCACCTTCCCCCTTCACACTTTCATTTAATTTAAGTTTATTTTGGTTTATTGCAGTTATGTTACTTGGTTGTAATCGTTCACTAGGGTTATATCAATATATTGGAAATTGTTAAACTAATATTGCGTTTGCTTTGAGTCGAATTAAACCACCACGCACCATTTGTGTTTTTCCCGTGCATCCCGTTTGTTTCAAGTTTATATTTTCGTATTTTCCGACTTTAGGATGCATGTATCGAAAATACGTGGCGCCCATAGTAACTAATTGTATCACCTACTTTTACCGAGACCTCCCCTTTTACCGCGAGTGGCTAGCCGGCTGCAGTTCATCTGGCGTCTTACTTACATCCCCTATTTGTCACAGTAAACATTTTATTGGACTTTATTTTAAAATTACGTTAGTGCGTGGCAAATTTTGGCGCTCAACGTGGGGCCCCGGTGGCACAATTGCTGTGCTCCACTTGCAAAAAAAAAATGTGCGTGGTGTAAAAATTCTGTTTTATAGTTTAAAAAGAAAAAAAAAATATTGTAAAACTGGATTCTGTCTTTACGCGCGTTATAAATTATCTAGGACTACATATAACTATTTTGATTACTTATTGTTTTATAATATAGGTGAAAGACGGGACGAAATTTAGTTTGAGATTAATTTAGTCAGATTGTTGTATTGAATTCTCAAAGATGCATTGTTTCCGTTTGGTTCGCGACGAACTGGAATACGAACTGACTGTCCGTGGTTATACTAATTTATCGTCGGTAGCAGTAACCGATATGAAGAAAACTTTAGCAAACGAATTGAAAAAGGAAAAATTAGGTACACTTAGAACTGAATGCGAGATCGATGTTGAGTCGGAAATTAATATTTGTACTCAGAAAGTAGTCGAACTAGAGACATTGCGTAATACATTAAAAGAGACGCCAACTCCTACTGAGATTAGAAAATTCACGGCTAAACTTTCTCACTTACTAGGTCGACTAGCGCGAATTAAATCAAGTACGGAAGACGTTAATAAATCTGTCGAATTACTACGTGCTACAGTAAACAATATTGAAACTGATGCGTTGGAGGTTATGGAACCTAACGAATCAACTGATTTGGCACAACCCACTCAATCTATTTCCGCCTCATTACCCATATCCGCACCCCCTACGTACATACCTGGCAACCACGTCCCCGTTAGCAAGTGGAATTTGTCTTTCAGCGGTGATGGTAGCGGCTTGAGCGTGAATGCGTTCTTAGAACAAGTAAACGAACTGAGCATTTCACGTCGTGTAACTGCTAAAGAACTTTTCGATTCTGCTATTGAATTATTGACTGGTCAAGCAAGAATCTGGTATCGTTCCATAAGATCTAAAGTCAGTGGTTGGGATGATCTCGTTTACTTAATGAAAAAAGAGTTTGAACCGTTCGGATATGAATTTGAATTATGGACCGAAATTAGATCGCGCATTCAAGGACCTTCCGAACGTATCGGATCATTTTTCGCGTGCATGATCAACCTATTTTCTAGACTCCCCTCACCCCCATCAGAAGAAGAAAAATTACGCATTTTACGACGCAACATGGACCCCTATTTCATACATCACACTGGTTTGACTGATATTAAAACAGTTGACGAATTGTTAAACATCTGTAAACGCTTAGAAAATAATAGATTTCTAGCCGAAAGTTCTCATGTATCGCAATCAAGGCGACGCAGCTGTTTAGAACCCGATTTAGCCTGCCCACCAATGAAGTCGCGTACCTGTACTGTGGAGGTTAAACCCAATTCGCGCGAATCAAATTGTTGGAATTGCCAACGTCATGGCCATAGATTTCGAGATTGTCGCGCACCAAAGACCAAATTTTGCTACCGTTGCGGAAAACCCGAATTTACTACCAAAACTTGCCCTAAATGTTCATCTAATTCAAAAAACGCGTTGGGCGGAAAATAGATCGGAACCGGAAGTTTTCGCGCCCTGACATCACGGTTCAGCAAAATGAACGAAAAGCCTGGTTAGATCATATCAGAGAGTATTTCTTAAAACCAAAAATTAACACTATACTACATTCTGTTCCACACGATAATCGACCTTATTTAGAGGTAAAAATTTTCGGTACTACTCTTAAAGGACTTTTAGACTCTGGCGCCTCTCAAACAATTCTCGGAGGAAAAGGTTGGGAATTATTAAAGCAGTACGGTTTAGTTTTAGATAACGTTATTAGTCGATGTATAGTAGCAAATAACTCCTCTTGTATGAGTTGCGGCTCGGTCGAGGTTCCTCTATCGTTAGAAAATAAAAATTGTATCTTAAGAATTATAGTTGTTCCGTCAGTACCTTACGAGATAATATTAGGCGTAGATTTTTGGACAGCGATGAATATCATACCAAACTTAAGTGAGGGATCTTGGACATATGCATCCGGTATTACATCAGAACCACGTGATCAAAAAATTCAAACACTAAATGAATCTCAAACCTGTGCTCTCAACGAACTGTTATCGAATTATTCTGTACTAATGAGAAAAGAAATTGGTTGTACAACAATGGTGCAACACGAAATAAAAACGGATGCGGCCCCGATAAAACAGCGATACTACCCAGTTAATCCTAAAACGCAAGAAATTTTTGATCGCGAACTAAATAAAATGCTTGAGGATGGTATAGTTGAACCTTCGAGAAGTCCTTGGTCGAGTCCGGCACTTTTGGTTAAGAAAAAGGATAACTCTTATCGTTTTGTAATAGATTATCGTAAACTCAACGCGGTGACTAAAAAAGACGCCTACCCGTTACCGTATGTTAGTGGAATCCTGGATAAACTTAGGAACGCACGCTATTTGTCCTCCATTGATTTAAAATCCGCATATTGGCAGATCCCCGTAGCGGCAGATAGTAAAGAGCTTACTGCATTTACAGTTCCCGGTCGCGGACTCTATCATTTTAACCGAATGCCTTTCGGCCTGCACAACTCACCTGCAACATGGCAAAGATTAATGGATAATTTATTTGGGATATCTTTTGAACCCTATGTTTTCGTCTACCTAGACGGTATTATCGTAGTGACTTCGTCCTTCGAAAATCACTTAGAAGTACTAGATAACATTTTTCAAAAATTATTAGAGGCCGGTTTGACAATCAATAGAGAGAAGTGTCATTTTTGCCGCTCAGAACTTAAGTATTTGGGCTACGTCGTTGATGCTACCGGATTACACGTAGACCCCGACAAAGTCCGAGCGATTTTAGACATTCCTAGTCCCAAATCTATTCAGGAAGTTCGTAGATTTATTGGAGTAGCGTCGTGGCACAGACGCTTTATACCCGCGTATTCCACTGTCCTGGCACCCCTTACTAAATTACTACGGAAAAATCATTCTTTTAAGTGGGATAACGATTGCGAGAAGTCTTTCAAGCTTATTAAAGAAAAGTTGGTTTGCGCCCCTATTCTAAACTGTCCAAATTATGACTATCCTTTTAGTGTACAGACTGACGCGTCCGGTTATGGCTTAGGCGCCGTATTGCTTCAAGTAGTTGATGGCAACGAGCAAATTATTTGTTACGCGAGTCGTACTCTTACTAAAAACGAACGAAACTACACAACCACTGAACGCGAGTGTCTGGCAGTCATTTTTGAGAATAGAAAAATTCAGGCCCTATTTAGAAAACATTAAATTTACGGTGGTGACGGACCATTACTCACTGTTATGGCTAAACCAATTAAAAGACCCGATAGGTCGTCTTGCCCGTTGGGCACTACGTCTTCAACAATTTGATTTTAATATCGTCCATCGGAGAGGAAAAGAACACCTTCTTCCTGATTTACTTTCTCGCGCAACAGAGGTTAAGGTTAACTTAATTCAGATTGAACCCGCCGTTAAAGATCCGTGGTATCGCGAATTAAGAGACAAAGTTCGAGCTGATCCGGATTCCTTTGTGAAATGGAAAATATTTGATGAACAGTTGTATAAACTCGTCCGTAACTCAGAATGGAAGCTTGTCATTCCCAAAGATCAGCGTGCCCAAGTATTTGAAGAGTGTCATGACCGACCTACGGCCGGCCATCTTGGCGTGTATAAGACTTATTATCGTATTTGTGCTCTGTATTATTGGCCAAAAATGAAAGCTGATGTCATTCAATATATCCGTCCTTGCGTTGTGTGTCAGTCACAAAAACCTTTACAGAAACTTCCAGCCGGTGTTATGGGAAAACGCCCTACTATTCATAGGCCGTGGCAAATGATTTCACTTGACTTTATGGAATTTCCGAAATCAACTCATGGTTACAACTATTTGCTAGTTATTACCGATTATTTTTCTAAATTTGTTCTTCTTTTTCCGATTCGTATAGCTACTGCCGCGAAATTATGCGAAATAGTTGAGAAAAAAGTATTCTTGACATACGGGGCTTGTCAGTTTCTCTTATGTGATAATGGACGTCAAATGATAAGCAATGATTTCAAAAAACTCACTGATAAATACGGGGTCAAAATAATCTACAATCCTTTGTATCACGCACAAAGTAATCCAACCGAGCGTAGTAACCGTGTGATTAAAACCATAATTCGTTCTTACCTGGATGGTAAACATAGACGTTGGGACGATAACTTAATAGAAATAGCGCTAGCCATCAATACGGCGAATCACGAAGTAACCCATTACACACCCTATTTTTTGAATTTTAGTAGAGAATTTGTTTCTCCAGGCCGATATTTTGGTAATCTTGCCCATAATACCCCCATTCCATCTATCGACCGTTCTGATATTCCGACTGACGAAAAAATGGCGAAAATATTTTCGGAAGTTCGTAATCCTATTCACACCGCTTACTTACGTAACAAAAAGTATTATGACCTGCGTAGACGCGCCGAAGAACTTAATGTAGGACAAATCGTGTGGCACAAAAATTATGTACTCTCTGATGGCAGTAAAAGTTTCTCTCATAAGCTAGCTCCTAAATTTGTCGGACCTTTTGTTGTCAAACGTAAACTATCTCTAACAACCTACGAGTTGGAGGATGAACAAGGAATTTCCAAAGGGAATTGGCACATAAAGGACTTGAAGCGAGCAGAAGTTTAGATCCTTTTTTTTAGTAAGGGTGGGGTTTGTAACGTTCACATTTACAGTTTTTAAATAAATACTAGAGAAATTACAAATACGGTCCTGGCACTTCTAATTTTGTTTATTGTCATTTAATTAGTATTTTTTGCGCAAATTCTAACGAGACGCAGATCGCCGAGAGATTTCAAAGCGGTAGCAGTTGAGTCCTCGAGCACGGTGTTGGTTTCCAGAAATGAGCCCTACGGTTTCTTCTAATATAATAGTTGTGGTGAAGTTTTGATTACCGATTTATCGAAGTGAAAGTGTACCGTTCACACCACTATTTATCTCGCCAGTGAGGAATTGCAACGTGAACCTCGCGGCCATTTTATTTTACATTCCGAGTGCCGGTATAGTGCCAAAATTATTAGCGGTTATCGCAAATTTAAAAATACCGGCTACTTCGGAGCTTGCCCTCCTTCAGGGGATTTAAAGTGCTGGACAATATTGTGCTTCTTCGTGACCATTCCGCCGCTCATCTCATTCCGACCGAGCAGTCTATCCGCCGTCGCCACTGCGCCAAACCATCGACGACAGTCAGGGAGTGAACCAGCAGGTCGAAAACCCGCCGGGGAAGTTCTCCAGGTTCCGTCCATTACAGATAAGTACAAATTTCGTTCCCGCTCATTCCTCCATCTCTTCATTCTGTTTGGTGAAGTTTAGTGCGCGTGCGCTCTCTGTACTTTGCACCATTCCAGTGCCGTAGTTGTCAACGGACAGAATTAAGTTACTAACCATTTTTTATGTTGATTTAGTTGTAAAATCATTCGCTTATGTATTTGTTTATCTGTAATTATTGTAGATATAATATAACGGCAAGTTACCGTGGCGCTCACTATTGTTTTGTAATACTTACGCTTACGTTTAGTTATCTGGTATGTATCGCCGCCACTGGTAACTGTCAAGACCACATAGGTCAATTTAAAATTTATTATTATCGTTTCTAAACTTTAAATATGATCATTCTTGCGTTCATTTCACCTTCCCCCTTCACACTTTCATTTAATTTAAGTTTATTTTGGTTTATTGCAGTTATGTTACTTGGTTGTAATCGTTCACTAGGGTTATATCAATATATTGGAAATTGTTAAACTAATATTGCGTTTGCTTTGAGTCGAATTAAACCACCACGCACCATTTGTGTTTTTTCCGTGCATCCCGTTTGTTTCAAGTTTATATTTTCGTATTTTCCGACTTTAGGATGCATGTATCGAAAATACGTGGCGCCCATAGTAACTAATTGTATCACCTACTTTTACCGAGACCTCCCTTCTCACCGCGAGTGGCTAGCCGGCTGCAGTTCATCTGGCGTCTTACTTACATCCCCTATTTGTCACAGTAAACATTTTATTGGACTTTATTTTAAAATTACGTTAGTGCGTGGCAATATATATATATATATATATATATATATATATATATATATATATATAACTTATAATTTCAAAGATTGCCGTTGAGTTTTTAAAAAATTTATTTATTACAAATGCATCTGTTAGATGCTACAATTCTAAGTGAATACAACAAGACTAACTAAAAACTAAATTTAACATGCTTATATAACATTTGTATAAAGTAGTGTAGGGTTGCGGCGTGAGATCTGCAACCTATGCAGGATTCGGCTTTGGATGGTGATGTAACTCCTCCATCCTCAGAATGAAGCTCCCCCTGGAAGTCGAAGTTCTTGGTTTAGGCCTGGCTGGTTCTCTAGGGTTGTTCTGACACACCTTGGTTTTAACTTAGTCCAAACAAAGTAAATTATTGTCATTATTATAGCACAATAAAATATTACAGTCCATACACTTGGCACGTGATTAATTGCTGGTACTTGAAATATTTCTACTGGTGGTTTGAATAGAATGTCTTCGAGTTTTATAGTCTTTAGTTTTATTGTTAAGTTGGGTATTTCACGTTCACGAAGACTGAGGTTTAATTTTGGTAGTAATACAGGTTGTCCGTAGGTTTGGTCTAAATATGTTAGTCTTTTGTTTTTTAACAATATTTCACAATTGTTTTCTTTAATGAGGTAGACACCTGTGAGGGCTTTGAGATTCGTTTTATCGGGGCACTTTAGATTAATTTGTTCTTCCACTGGGAATATTGCCAAATATTGGTTGATTTCTGGGATGAGTTCTACGTGGTTGGTAACTTGCAGCTTGGTGTAACGGCATCGGCTTAGGTTTCTTTGTAAGAGGATTTCTTCCTCGCACGAGGGGTTGAAGTGCGGGTGGTACTGGTTTTTACATCGGTATACTCTACTTTTTGAGCACACGTCGCTCAGAGGCTTAATTTCGTCGGAAGATTTTAGAAAATATTTTGTGTTTGGTATTATGGTAAAATAATCTGATCCTTGTTTGGTGGGCAATGATTGTAAGTAATATAACTCGTAATCCTTTTCGAAATTTATGGGTATTGAAATGAAATAGCTTATTTAATTTTGCTCGACTTTGCAATTTATAGTTAATACTCCTTCAAAATCCAAAAGATTTTCTAATTTCGGTTCGAAAGGCAATTGCTTTCCATAATGATTGGAAATTTTTTGTAACTCTTGTATAAGTTGACTTGGGTTCATAATTGATGGGTGCATGGTTTTTGTTTTACAGAATGTTATCGAGTTCTCAATGTCTTGTAAGGTGCTTAAAAGTGAACTATAAAGAATACTTAATTGATTATATAGGTCTTTTACGAGTAAAATTTCATTGCTTGTTGATAATTTCAATAGTTTATTCAAGTTTTCAATTTTGGATTTTAGTACTTCTTCATTGTGTCTAATATTTTCAACTGTTTTGTTAAATTTCTTAATCATTTCGATATTAATAGAGTATTGCAATTTTAACTGATTTTGGAAGGATTGTTGATTTTCCTGGACATGCTTCAGTATTTTATTAAATCTTTTACCATATTCTGCGTCCAAAACTCCAGTAATTTGTTTGAATATACTTCCCAATCCATCAACTAAGCCACGTTTAGATCGCACCTTTGAATAGGTTATTATGTGATTTAATTTCTCAGCGATGTTCTTTCGCACGTGCTCCAAGATTTTATCGTTATTTTCGAGGTCAATATGGAATTTTGTTTTATTGGCAATGTTTAATTTCAATAATTTGTACTGATTGTCTAAACTTTCTAGTTCATTGAAGATTGGATTTAGGTTATAAAAGTGCACAAATGTATGTTGGGATTTTTGCAATTTGGCTGCTCCTAAATTAATCGGCATGATTCCTTGATTTTGAGTTAGATCTATTATTTCGGATCCATAGCAGATCCCGAACAACCTGGAATTGTTTTAAATTTGTAAGATATTTTTCTTGGTCTTTTGATATTAGACAAGTGTATATTTTCTGCAGTATTACCGTGTCTTGTTTTAATTTTTGCGGTTTTCAAGTTAGGGTTAATTGATTTGACCGTTTCGTTTTTGTACTTATTTCTGGTTTTTTGTTGTTTTTGCCGGTTTTTAATATAAATCTGTTCAGGGATATGAGGTAGGTCTTCTCGCGAATCGTTCATTTTGCTAATAACTTTGTCTTTTGTTTGTTGTAATTTTCGTTTAAATTTTGATACAGTAATTTCATTTTGGTTTTGTGATTCGAAATGTAATCGTTTAATATTTGTTTTTCTATATCCAAAGTGAATGGGGAGTCGGTTTCTAAGTGACCGGTAATTATATCGAATGGTTTTAATTTAGTGGACGTATGAATCGTGTTATTGTATGCCAATAACGCATAATTGACTTTAGATTCGATGGGATCTTTTTTATAATTTTCTTGGTTATTAAACAGTCTTATATGCTCTATTAAGGTTGAATGGAATCTTTCAACGATACCGTTTGATTCCGGATGTTGTGAACTGATGTAATGTATTTTAATTTTGTGTAGTTCCAAAAGTTCTTGCACTAAAGAGTTTTTGAATTCTAATCCGTTGTCCGAAATGATAGAATTTGGAATACCGTGGTGTGTAAAGAATTTTATTAGATTGTTAACAATTTCGATACCTTGAGCTGAATTTAACTTATATGCTTGGGCGTATTTAGAGAAGGAGTCTACTATTGTTAAAAATTTTGCGCTTTCTAATGTAATACTGTCCACATGTAAAATTTCGAATGGTTTTGTGGCAGTGGGAGTTATATTAAATTTTAAATTTAACGGATTTCGGTCGTACTTGGTCACTTGGCAGATTTCACAGCGATTTATAAAGGATTGTACAGATTTTTTCTGATTAGGCCAGTAATATTTTACTTTGATTCGAGCTAAAGTGTCATCTATTCCACGGTGATTGGTTTTACTCTCGTGGTAGTTAGTAATCAGCTGAATAATTTCGTCTTCATTGACTACGTCGATTAATTTTTTAGTACATTTTATCATATTTATTTTCGAATTTTTGAAGTAATTTTGTAAAACGTTAGTGAGTTTTATGTAGAGGTCGTTTTCGAAATATAAGTGATATTTCACATTGGGGACGATGAATTCTTTTATGAAGTTTATCATTTCTTTTTCGTAATTGTTTTTTGAAAATTGTATAAAGATTTTTTGCTTTTTATCGTGAATTTTTGTTAGTTTGGGACTAGTAGGACTATGTTCTACTTCTGATATAAATATTTGGTTCTGACCGTAATTAACTGGGTAATCGACGATAGGCATGCCTATGATAGGATTTTCGTGACTAGTGTGTACCGTGACGTCACTTTCGCTGTAATTATCGTTTTCTTTGTCGCCGACTTCTACTATGAGAGATTGGCTATCAATTTCTTTTATACGGTTGTCTAGATCTTTATGGAATTGCTCAGTATATTTTGTAAGATCGTCTATTTTGTTTGAGTCGTTTATGTTTAGGTCGAGGGTAGGTGGTTTATTTGCATGTTTAAAAACTATAATAAGTATATCCGTATCGTTAAAAATGAATTGTAACATATTTTTGACGACTGTCCAGTCTTGTCTGTCTAGTCCGCATGCAATTTTTGGTATACTCAAATCTTTTATGTTATTTTTCAAACAAAAATTTGTAAAATAAGTCCTGTTCTGTGGGAGTGTTAAAGTAACGTTCTTTAGTTATGAGGTATATAATATAACGAAATTTATCTTTTAAATAGACTAAAGAGTGAAGCTTGGGATTTTGTTTACGTAAATTCTCGACATGATTAAACTTATTTTTGAATTCTCTTGCAATACCTGCTGACATATGCAAATCTCGACTAACGCAATGTGCTAGGCTGCTTGTGCGCGGTGCGTCGAATAAATCGCCTTCTACTTCAAAAATATTATTATTGTAATTGTTATTTTGGTTATCTTTATTAATTTTAGTGTTCAAATAATTTTGATACAATGCTAAAGGATCTGTGAGGTTTTCTATAATAATTTTGTCACTTTGATTTTGGGGAATGCGGCTTAAGGCGTCGGCATTGGTATTCAATTTGCCCTTTTTGTATATGATTTCATAATCGAATTCTTCAAGCTTCAGTCTCCATCTAATTAACTTTTGGCTGCACTGTTTTAGGGAAAATAGCCATTGCAGGGGTTTATGGTCTGTGTATATTTTAAATTTGCGGCCAAATAAGTAGGGTCGAAAATATTGAGTTGCCCATATAATGGATAACAACTCTTTTTCTATAGTAGAGTAGTTGCATTCCGTGTCATTGAGAGTTCTGCTAGCGTAAGCAACGGGCAGGTCGTTGCCTATGTTGCTTTGAGATAGGACAGCACCTATCGCTAGGTCGCTGGCATCACAAGTAAGATTAAATGGTTTAGTAAAGTCCGGGTATTGTAAGAGTGGCTCATTAGTTAATAAGTTTTTACAGGTCTCAAAGCATTTAATATATTCTGGATCGTTTATGTCTATAAGAGCATCCTTTTTCAAACATTTTGTGAATGGTTTAGTAATTTTGGCAAAGTCCTGAATGAATTTTCTATAGTATCCCAATAGTCCTAAAAATCCTTTTATTTGTTTTGTAGTTTTTGGAATAGGGTAATTTTGAATCGCGGTAATTTTGTCTGGGTTTGGTTTAACACCGTCCGCAGTTACTATATGGCCAAAATAGGATACTTCTTTCCGCAAAAATTCGCATTTATCCAATTGAATTTTGAAGTTAGATTTTTCTAATCTGTCGAATACTAATTGCAAATTATTAATGTGTTCCTGAAGGCTAGTGCTAAAAATGATTATGTCGTCCAGATATACCAAGCATTTGTCATTGTTTAGTCCTCGTAAAACGTTGTCCATCACGCGTTGAAATGTCGCGGGGGCGTTTTTGAGTCGGAATGGCATACGGGTAAACTCGTAATGTCCGTCCTCGGTGTTAAACGCGGTTTTCTGTATGTCGTTTTCGTCCATTTCTATTTGGTGAAAACCGGAAGCCAAATCTAGTGTTGAAAAATAGTGGCAACGTCCGTGTTTGTCAAGTAGGTCACTGATATTTGGTAGGGGGTATTTGTCGTCTATAGTTTTGTCATTGAGCTTTCTGTAGTCGATAACTATTCGCCATTTTTTTTGTCCCGAGGCATCAATTTTTTTGGGTACAATCCAAATGGGTGATGACCAAGGCGAGCAAGATGGTCTGATAATACCTTGATCCAGCATTTTTTGTGTTTGAATGCGAACTTCAGCTTTATGAATCTCCGGATATTTATACGACTTGGTATAAATGGGAACTTCATCTTTTGTTTTTATATCGTGTTTGATCTGATTTGTGAAAGTTAGTGGCGTGTTATCTAGATGAAATATTTGTGAATAATTTTGAATTAATTTGGAAATTTCTGATCTCTCTTCATCATTCATATGTTCTGTACGTATTTTTGAAATATCGAATTTAATTTTTTCCGAATTAATAAAATTCAAATTTGGACAAGTATTCATTTCGTAGTTTTCGATTTTTTCTACTATAAATGGTTTATTTTGTTTAAAAGTGATTTCTTTATTTGTAACGTTAGTGATAGTACAGAACGCTTGATAGTTTTCTGCTGACGTTACGCATTCTGGAATGATAATTTTATCGGTGTGGTGTTCAGGTATCACGATAGTCCCGTGTTTTTGTGAAACTCGTAGTTTAACAATTTTTTCTGATTTTGGTGCAATTATTATAGCGTTATCTGATGAAATATTATTTGCATTAATTTTATTGGCAATATGTTTGTGATACATTTTGATTTTGCATGTCGGAGTTATAATTAAATTTTGATTTAGGTGGATTATTACTTTTAGTATTTTGAGATTGTCTAGGCCGAGTAACAAGTCGAATTCTTTATGGAAATTAAAAATGTGATATTTTAAACTAACATTTTTAGGAACATTAAATAATTTTGAAATTGGCACATATGTGCTGTGTTTTTCGATAGATGTACCATGTGCGGTGGATATTTTAAATGGGTCTGTGATAATCGAGTTTTTATAATATTTGTATGCAATGTTGGGATTAATAAAGGATCTTGTACTCCCGGTATCTATTAATACTTTAAGGTTGTGTTCGGGTAGTACAATATATGGCAGTTTACTTTGGTTTGTTAAATTCATTAGCTCGAGATTTCGTAAATATCTTGTTCCGTCTCCGAGGCTCTGTCTTCTAAAAAATTATTTTCAAAATTTTGTTCAGGGGCTTCTTCCGAGTGATCATAATTTTGTTCGTTAGGTTCTTGATAGATTTCGGGTTCGTTCTCGTCGATATTAAATAATTCGTTTCTTGCGGTGGTTTTAGAAAAATTATGAGACGGCCCTGGTCGAAACTGGCTTGAGTTCCTGGTACTTATACTCATAGACGTTGGCTCGTATCTTTGATTATTTACGGGTTTATTTTGCGAATATGTGGCTCTGTTAAGTGACTGATTAAAATTTGGTTGCGGTCGTGATTGATAGGTTATTTTAGGGAATGAATTAGGTGTTAAGTTTCTTTGATAATTATTAGTATTGTGGTGAGGTTGTTGTTTTTGTGCAAAATTTTGAATATTATTATTTGGTTTAGTCACTGTCTGTGTTTTGGGCGAAAAAATTGGTTTCTCATGTTGGAAATCGTTGGTGAGCATATTCAAAGCCATATTTAGATCTTTAGGATCTTTTGTACGCATTAACTGGCCTATGGGTTCTCGTAATCCTCTTAATAAAATCCTGAGAGCATAGTCTTTAAAATATTTTGTTAATGCTGCCTGTTCGGCTTCGGGTTTTTGAGTAACAATATAGGAATTAATGTGATTTAGTAGGTGTAACACTCTATTATGATAATCGAAAACTGATTCGTTTTGTCTCTGTTTGGTCTCGGTGAGTTCTATATTTAGAGTACAAAGATCGCGCTTATCTGCGTATGTATTGATGAGCGCATTTTTTAAGTCACTCCAAGTTCTTATTGAACATGCAGCAACGTTAATGGCGGCTTCGCCTTTTATTTTTGAATAGATACTAAGCATCAGATATTCATTCTGAAAATCATTTGGATTTTGTTGATTAAAGAATTTAGTGACTAATTTTTCTGCTATTTCAATAAATCGTGGTAGGAGTTCACGTTGACCGTGAAACTCTGGTACCATGTCTAAATATTCTTTACGTAGTTATGCCATTTTTGGTCTTTGTGGGTTTAAGACTGGTTGTCTTAAAATATTTTGTGTTGGGGTAAACTTTGGAATACGACCTTGAATTACAAGATCGGAGTCAGAATCACTTGAATTGTCAGAACTTTCGTTACTAGAATAAATAATAGTGCCTCTCAGCGACATGTACTTACAGTAGAATCCAGTACATTGGTCCTCTGTAGTAGGTTGGAGTCGTGAGGATCGTTCTGCCCTCTCGTCTGGTCCTGGTGCGGCTGATGTCCGTTCAGCGACTGGAACGACTTCTGATGTCCTCTCAGCTGGGCTCGGGCTGGCACAATTGTTCAACGACGAAAATGATGGTTTTGCCGAATAAATCACGAAGTGAACCGATATTATATTCGCTAATATCGTAACGGCAATCCTACCGACTGCGCCACTTATAATTTCAAAGATTGCCGTTGAGTTTTTAAAAAATTTATTTATTACAAATGCATCTGTTAGATGCTACAATTCTAAGTGAATACAACAAGACTAACTAAAAACTAATTTTAACATGCTTATATAACATTTGTATAAAGTAGTGTAGGGTTGCGGCGTGAGATCTGCAACCTATGCAGGATTCGGCTTTGGATGGTGATGTAACTTATATATATATATATATATATATATATATATATATATATATATATATATATATATATATATATATGTGTTAGTTATTTTTCATTATTCTTTATAATTCATAACTTAGTTATATAAATATTAGTGTTTTTAATCAATTTTACACTTCACCTAAATAAATAAAACGTTACACTGTAGATAATTTTAGCATTGGACATGCAAAAGTGACCAAAACGTGGTACCATTCAGATAATAAACATTCAACTTTCGGGTGTCATTTTAATGAATACGTTGTATATTGTAAGCTACTTGGGCTGGATTCTAGAATACCTACCACACTTGAAATAGCAATTTTCTTGTTGCAATGTTTGCTTTTAGCTATAATATGATAAAGAATCATAAAATTCGGCCGCGGAAGCAAATATTTATATGATTTTTTACAAAAATAAAGTCAGATTTTACCTATTCTTGATGAATACGTTGTATATTGTAAGCTACATGGGCTGGATTCTAGAATACCTACCACACTTGAAATAGCAATTTTCTTGTTGCATTGTTTTCTTTTAACTAAAATATGTTGAAGAATTATAAAATTCGGACGCGGAAGCAAATATTTATATGATTTTTTACAAAAATAATGTGAGATTTTACGTATTCTTGATGAATACGTTGTATATTTTAAGCTACATGGGCTCGATTCTAGAATACCTACCACACTTGAAATAGCAATTTTCTTGTTGCAATGTTTTCTTTTAGCTAAAATATGATGAATAATTACAAAATTCGGGCGCGGAAGCTAATATTTATATGATTATTTACAAAAACAAAGATAGATTTTACCTATTCTTAAAATGAATATTTTTTTAAAATATTCACATTCATGCTTTAGGATCTATACTATGGATGGATTTTAGCATTGGACATGCAAAAGTAACCAAAACGTGGTACCAATCAGATAATAAACATTTACTTTTCGGGTGTCATTGTAATGAATACGTTGTATATTGTAATCTACATGGGATTTTAGAATACCTACCACACTTGAAATAGCAATTTTCTTGTTGCAATATTTTCTTTTAACTAAAATATGAAGAAAAATTATAAAATTCGGACGTGGAAGTAAATATTTATATGATTTTTTTCAAAAATAATGTCAGATTTTACCTTTTCTTGATGAATACGTTGTATATTGTAAGGTACATGGGCTGGATTCTAGAATACCTACTACACTTGAAATAGCAATTTTCTTCTTGCAATGTTTTCTTTTAGCTAAAATATGATGAAGAATTATAAAATTCGGGCGTGGAAGCAAATATTTATATGATTTTTTACAAAAATAAAGTCAGATTTTACGTATTCTTGATGAATACGTTCTATATTGTAAGCTACATGTTCTGGATTCTAGAATACCTATCACACTTGAAATAGCAATTTTTTTGTTGCAATATTTTCTTTTAGCTAAAGTATGATGAAGAATTATAAAATTCGGGCGCGGAAGCAAATATTTATATGATTTTTTACAAAAATAAAGTCAGATTTTACCTATGCTAGAAATAGATATTTTTGTTAAATCATTCATATTCATGCTTTAGGATCTATACTATGTATGGTTTCAAGCATTAGGCAAGTAAAAGTGACCAAAACGTGGTACCAATCAGATAATAAACATTCAATTTTCCGGTGTCATTTTAATGAATACGTTGTATATTGAAAGCTACATGGGCTGGATCCTAGAATACCTACCACACTTGAAATAGCAATTTTCTTGTTGCGATGTTGTCTTTTAGCTAAAATAAGATAAAGAATTATAAATTTCGGGTGCGTTAGCAAATATTAAATGATTTATTACAAAAATAAAGTCAGAATTTACCTATTCTTAAATTGGATATTTTTGTTAAAACATTCATATTCATGCTTTAGGATGTATACTATGGATGGTTTTAAGCATTAAACATGCAAAAGTGACCAAAACGTGGTACCAATCAGATAATAAACATTCAATTTTCAGGTGTCATTTTAATGAATACGTTGCATATTGAAAGCTACACGGGCTGGATTCTAGAGTACCTACCACACTTGAAATAGCAATTTTCTTGTTGCAATGTTTTCTTTTAGCTAAACTATGATGAAGAATTATAAAATTCTGGCGCGGAAGCTAATATTTATATGATTATTTACAAAAAAAAGCCAGATTTTACCTATTCTTGAAATGGATATTTTTGTTAAAACATTTATATTCATGCTTTAGGATCTATTAACTATTATAGCGAACCCAGTCTTGTATAGATACGTGTAGTGAACAGATGGTGATATAAATAAATAGGCAGTGATATAAATAAAGAGTGATATAAATATTGTTGAAATAAATATTGCGTAATTCTAATTGTTTAAATAAATTATCTTAGTGTTTAAGTCTTTATTGATGAATGTTAGTGTTAAGTTAGTGTTTATATTTGTTAATTTGTAGTGTTAGTTAATTTTCATTATTCTTTTTAATTCATATTTCGTTAATTAAACTTAGTTATATAAATATTAGTGTATTTAATCAATTTTACACTTCACCTAAATAAATAAAACTTTACAATTGGTGTCAGGTGTGAGGGTTAATAAACTGTGAAGTGTAAATAAAAATAAATAAAATGGCTACTAAACAAGTAAAATTAAGTGAATTAAAAGTGGCTAATCTCAAGAGGGAGCTGGAAGAACGAGAGTTAGAGACTTCGGGAACCAAGTCTGTTTTACAACATCGTCTACGGCAAGCTCTTATAGAAAATTGGAGGAAAGTTCCAGAAAATCGGAAGAAAATTCGAGAGCATTTAAAGGACAAATGATAGAAAATTCTAGAATTTTGACGCAAAATTTAGAAGAAAAAATGCTAGATAATTCTAAAACTTTAGAACAAAAGTTGGCGGAAAATTGTAAAACTTTAAAAGAAGAATTAACAGAAAATTCCAGAATATTGAAAGAAGAGTTAATGGAAAATTCTAGAAAGTTTGAGGAAAGTTCCAGAATATTGAAAGAAGAGTTGATGGAAAATTCTAGAGTTTTGGAAGAAAAATTGAACTAACAACTGATAGAAAGTTCTAGAAATCTAGAAGATAAATTGAAAGAAAAAATGGCAAACAATTTGAAAAATTTGAAAGATGACTACGATATGAGAATTGCAGAATTACAGAAAAATGTCTCAAAAATTACGTCACCAGCGGTTTCAAATCCTGATGTAGCTAAGATGGATGAAACTCAGGAAAAGAAACCAGAAAGTAGTACTAGACTGCATATAAAAACACCAGAATTTGACGGCAACACTTCGTGGCCGAATTATGTAAAACAGTTTGAAGCTGCTGCCAAAGCGAATGGCTGGACTTCGAAGGAAAAAACTACAGCATTGACAGTTTCGCTGCATGGAGAAGCCATCGATATCCTACAAACGCTAAAAGAAGATGAACAAGAAGATTACGAACAATTTGTTAAACGATTGGATATGCGATATGGCAATGCGCATCTGGAGCAAGTGTACCAGACGCAACTAAAGAACCGATATCAGAGTTCTAAAGAAAACCTTCAAGAATTCGAAGCTGATATAGCTCGTTTAGTTCGTCTTGCACATCCCATAGCTCCTGACAGTGTTTCGGAATGTCTGGCCACTCAATCATTTATCTATGGGGTCCGTGACAATGAAACTCAACAAGCACTGCGATTGGCTCGACCAAAAACTCTGGTTGACGCACTTTCATATGCCTTAGATCATGAAGCAGCCAAACAAGCTTCACGTAACCAGTCGCGAGTGCGAAATATCGATGCTGAGAGTATCGAGGACCTAGATGATAGGATAAGACGTATTACATCCGAAATTCATGCTTTTGGAAAAAGAAACTCCGCTGTTGGAATTGCGGTGAAGTAGGTCACCCGCAAAGGCTCTGCAGAAAACAACAGAGGAAAGCAGAACCAAGAAAGGAAGAAAGGGAGTCGGAAAACTAAGTCGGGTTGATGCGAATGGGCAATCGTCGACCCGTAATCCAGTAGCCCCAGAATCTATTACTTATGTCGCATCCCTTCATCATTAAGCTAACAGCATCTATGTAGACGGTTCTATCAACAGAAGGCCGCTTAAAATGTTGCTGTATACGGGTGCGACAAAAACAATAATCAGACTCGACTTAGCCAGAAAAATATTCGGAAAACATCTACTTCCAACAAAGTGGCAAATACGCACAGCTTCAGGAGAACAAGCTACCGCTTCTGGAGAAATAGATTTGAGCATCACTGTTGGGAAAACGTACATTAAGCATCGTGTTCTGGTAGCTGACGTAGAAGATGAATTCATTCTCGGCATGGACATAATGAAAAAGCATGGATTTAAACTTGACCTGAAGAATGGAGTGATGATGGTCAATGATGAAGAAATGGTATTAAATCCACGAGACGACAATGCCATGCGAGTATTAATAACGGAAGATGTCACCCTTCCAGAACGGAGTGAGTCAATCGTGGAAGCACAGCTAGAGGGTAGCTTCTGTGAGCGAAACATTTTCATGCTCCAGACGAAAAATGATGATGCCAAAACTGGGACTGGAGTTGTAATTGGAAAAGCCTTGCTCAAAACCGACAAGATAATCCCAGTTCGAGTAATGAACATTAATTTTTATCCCGTTTTACTGAAGAAAGGAACCATAGTGGGAGAATGCTCAGCGGTATCATCAATTATTCGAACTGTAAAGGCCAAAGCCAACACATCCTGTGAAGTTCCAGATATTCTAATCAAGGAGCTGTCATCATCGTTCCATGACTTGGCTGCCGACCAGAAAACCAAGGCTAAGAACTTAATTGGGACTTTTCAAGATGTGTTCCAAGTTGACAAGAAGGACAAAGGAAGAACCAATGTAGTCTATCATAAAATAGACACCGGAGACGCAAGACCCATCCGCCAAACAGCAAGAAGATTAACACTGGCGAAGCGGGAAGAAGCAGAAGAAATTATAGAGGACATGAGGACGGAAGGTGTGATTGAACCTTCAAGCAGTCCATGGGCTTCACCAGTGGTGCTAGTGAAGAAGAAGGATGGCTCTACGAGATTTTGCGTCGATTATCGTCAACTTAACAACGTGACGAAGAAGGATAGCTACCCGCTACCCCGAATAGATGATACACTGGATACATTGGCAGGATCAAAGATCTTCTCTACTCTTGATCTAAAGAGCGAATACTGGCAAGTGGATTTAGACCCAACAGACAAAGAAAAGACGGCATATACCATCGGTACCGGTCTTTGGCAATTTACCGTTATGCCATTTGGGCTCTGCAATGCCCCGGCAACGTTTGAATGACTTATGGAAACCGTGTTAGCTGGACTGTCGTGGAAAACATGTTTGGTTTACCTCGACGATATTATTGTGGTAGGAAAAACGTTCGAGGACCACATGAAGAACTTGGAAGAAGTTTTCCGAAGATTGAGGAAGGCTAACTTGAAACTCAGTCCAAAGAAATGTCACTTATTTCAAAAAGAAGTTCATTATCTTGGACACGTAGTTTCTGGTAAGGGCATTGCAGTAGACCCGGAGAAAATAAGGGCTGTGAGTGACTGGCCAGTACCGAGAGATAAACATGAATTGAGAAGTTTCCTTGGTCTCTGTACATACTACCGACGTTATGTACCTTGATTTGCCAACATAGCGAAGCCATTGACAAGGCTTACTGAAGAAGGTAGAAGATTTATCTGGGAAATGGACTGTCAAGCCGCATTCAAACAACTTAAATATTCCTTGACAAGCGCACCTGTCCTAAGTTATCCTTTACCAGAAGGAGAATTCGTTTTAGATACAGATGCCAGCAACGTTGGAATTGGTGGCGTTCTTTCCCAGATACAAGACGGATAAGAGAAGGTTATTGCCTATTTTAGTAAGACCTTGTCAAAACCAGAAAGGAATTATTGCGTCACCAGAAAAGAACTTTTGGCTGTCGTGAAATTCGTAGAGCACTTCTACAAATATTTGTACGGTAGAAGATTTCTTATAAGAACTGACCACGCTGCTCTCAAATAGCTGCTACAATTTAAGAATCCTGAAGGTCAGGCAGCTAGATGGATTGAAAGATTGCAAGAATATAACTTTGTTATTGAGCATCGAGCAGGTACAAGCCATCGTAATGCTGACACATTATCAAGAAGACCTTGCCAGGACGAATGCAAGAATTGCAGTCGTCTAGAAGAAAAACTCTCTACCATCGCCAGAACGACAGTAGTGAATGATAGTTGGCAAACGGAAGACCTTCGCAAGGACCAAAAGAATGATTCGGACTTAAAAATCATTCTGAATTGGAAACGTGGAGATAGCAGACCAGTTTGGGAAGATGTTGCACGACACTCACAAAGTGTAAAATCGTACTGGGCGCAGTGGGACTTTATTGTTGTTGAAGAGGGCCTCCTGAAACTTGTCATAGAGAATACTGAGGGTACTGAGAGTAGAACTCAGCTGATAATCCCTAGAAATAGAGTACCGGAAGTATTAGAGGAGATCCACGACGGATCTGGACATTTTGGAGTAAATAAAACCCTCGAGAGGTTGCGCCAACGATTTTACTGGGTAAATTGTAAAGAAGATGTTAAAGAGTGGTGCAAGAAATGTGTGGTCTGCGCGGGAAGTAACGGGCCACATAGGTAAAGAATAGCTCCTATGCGCCAATATAACGTTGGAAGTCTCTTTGAACGCATTGCGATTGACGTGGCCGGACCATTCCCCGAAACTGATGATGGAAATAAATACATAGTAGTAGTAATGGACTACTTTACTAAGTGGGTCGAAACCTATCCATTACCCAACCAGGAAGCCGTAACGGTCGCTGAAGTCTTGGTAAAAGAATGCATCTGCCGATTTGGAGTACCGCGAGAGATACATTCCGACCAAGGAAGGAATTTCGAGTCTGCTCTGTTCCAAAATATTTGTAAGATATTAGGAATAAAGAAAACCAGAACTACTGCATTACACCCGCAGTCTGATGGCATGGTTGAACGGATGAATAGAACATTAATCGGTATTTGTCAAAGGTAGTCTCTAACCATCAACGAGACTGGGACCGATATCTTCATCTGTTCCTGTTGGCTTACCGTTCATCCGTGCATGAGACAACAGGGCAGACACCAGCTAACATCTTATTTGGGCGGGAGTTGCGCTTATCATGCGTCCTGGTATTTGGCAGTAAACCCGGTGAAGATCTAGCCGGGAAGGACTATGTAACGGACTTATGGAGAAGAATGAATGACATCCATGAACAAGTCCGCACAAACATTCAAGGTGCCAGCGATCGGATGGAGGACCAGTATGACATCAAGGCTGAAAAAGGTGGTTTTCAACCTGGGAATTTGGTGTGGCTTTACAATCCACAAAGACGTCGTGGCTTATCACCGAAGCTACAAAAGAATTGGGAAGATCCCTACGAGATCGTAAAGAGAAATGATGTGGTCTACAGAATTAGGAAAACACCTGATGGAAAACCGAGAGTAGTCCACTTCAATCGGTTAGCCACTTTCGCTGGTAATAACTTTGACGATCATCGTGGAGCGACGGTTCGCCGGGTTGTACCTGAGGAACCTACATTTGAAGATTTTATGGAAAGCCATTCCAATGGTCACAAAGCACGGTATGGCGTGACACGAGAAGAACAACGAGATCTGTTCACCGTGTCCCCAGAAAATTCCCTCGCTCACTGTGTAGCGAAAGACATTAAAATGTCCCGCGACATCGCTTCAGTTTTTAAAAGAAAATTTGGACGAGTACAACAACTGGCCAACCAACGTCCAACTGTCGGGAAAACGCTACAACTGAAAGATGATAACGAAGAACACAAGCGATACATTTACTATCTCGTTACGAAACAATTATCATATCAGAAGCCGTCATACCTCAATTTAAGGGACTCGCTGTGCGACATGAAGAACCATCTGTTGGAGAACGACATTATGAAGCTGGCAGTACCGAAGAAGGCTGTGGACTAGATGGTTTGGATTGGACGATTGTTAGAAGCATGTTAGAAACAATCTTCCGCTTTACCGGAGTGGAAATTCTAGTCTGCAGCTCTACCGGTCTACTCAAACGGACCGTCGACTGTTATTTCTTCAAGACTTCCAGATGCACCAAGGGTGATGCATGCAGATTTCGTCATAACGAACTGTTCCGGGACGAAACAGTCTTAAGGAGGGGGCAATGTAGCGAACCCATGGTCGCGGCGCGGGCGGCGGCGCGGGCGTTGTCCGCTAGTGAACAGGTCAGAACACGTCCGTCCGCTCCCCATTGTTCTGATTTCGAGAATAATCGACGAATGTTCCAGAAGGAACTGTTTTACTTAAATACCCCGAGCAAAAGATCGGGAGGACAGTCTTGTATAGATACGTGTAGTGAACAGATGGTGATATAAATAAATAGACAGTGATATAAATAAAGAGTAATATAAATATTGTTGAAATAAATATTGCGTAGTTCTAATTGTTTAAATAAATTATCTTAGTGTTTAAGTCTTTATTGATGTATGTTAGTGTTAAGTTAGTGTTTATATTTGTTAATTCGTAGTGTTAGTTATTTTTCATTATACTTTATAATTCATATTTCTTTAATTAAACTTAGTTATATAAATATTAGTGTTTTTAATCAATTTTACACTTCACCTAAATAAATAAAACGTTACACTATGGATAATTTTAGCATTGGACATGCAAAAGTGACCAAAACGTGGTACCAATCAGATAATAAACATTTAACGTTCGTGTGTCATTTTAATGAATACGTTGTAAATTGTAAGCTACTTGGGCTGGATTCTAGAATACCTACCACACTTGAGATAGCAATTTTCTTGTTGCAATGTTTTCTTTTAGCTAAAATATGATAAAGAATCATAAAATTCGGCCGCGGAAGCAAATATTTATATGATTTTTTTCAAAAATAAAGTCAGATTTTACCTATTCTTGATGAATACGTTGTATATTGTAAGCTACATGGGCTCGATTCTAGAATACCTACCACACTTGAAATAGCAATTTTCTTGTTGCAATGTTTTCTTTTAGCTAAAATATGATGAAGAATTACAAAATTCGGGCGCGGAAGCTAATATTTATATGATTATTTACAAAAACAAAGATAGATTTTACTTAATCTTAAAATGAATATTTTTTTAAAATATTCATATTTATGCTTTAGGATCTATACTATGGCTGGATTTAAGCATTGGACATGCAAAAGTGACCAAATCGTGGTACCAATCAGACAATAAACATTTACTTTTCGGGTGTCATTGTAATTAATACGTTGTATATTGTAAGCTACATGGGATTTTAGAATACCTACCACACTTGAAATAGCAATTTTCTTGTTGCAATATTTTCTTTTAACTAAAATATGAAGATAAATTATAAAATTCGGGCGCGGAAGTAAATATTTATATGATTTTTTACAAAAATAATGTCAGATTTTACCTTTTCTTGATGAATACGTTGTATATTGTAAGGTACATGGGCTGGATTCCAGAATACCTACTACACTTGAAATAGCAATTTTCTTCTTGCAATGTTTTCTTTTAGCTAAAATATAATGAAGACTTATAAAATTCGAGCGTGGAAGCAAATATTTATATGATTTTTTACAAAAATAAAGTCAGATTTTACGTATTCTTGATGAATACGTTTTAAATTGTAAGCTACATGTTCTGGATACTAGAATACCTATCACACTTGAAATAGCAATTTTCTTGTTGCAATGTTTTCTTTTAGCTAAAATATGATAAAGAAATATAAAATTCGGGCGCGGAAGCAAATATTTATATGATTTTTTACAAAAATAATGTCAGATTTTACTTATGCTAGAAATAGATATTTTTGTTAAATCATTCATATTCATGCCTTAGGATCTATACTATGAATGGTTTTAAGCATTAGGCATGCAAAAGTAACCAAAACGTGGTACCAATCAGATAATAAACATTCAATTTTCGGGTGTCGTTTTAATGAATATGTTGTATATTGTAAGCTACATGGGCTGGATTGTACAATACCTACCACACTTGAAATAGCAATTTTCTTGTTGAAATGTTTTCTTTTAGATAAAATATGATAAAAAAATCGGTTGCCTGTAAAGTCGGTTTTACGGGCGAAGATTTTACGTGACAACGTCTTTTTCTCGGTAGAATATTTGACACAAGCACGCACCGATTCAACGTGCCTAATTCTCTAGTGCTGCGCGCGCAGCGGACCGATCATGTTTGAGTGGGAGAGAGACGCAAGCCATTCGCCGGTCCGGCGGGCCTCTCTCTCGTTCGGTGACTCATCGTAACAGACGTGAGCGGGCGTTACACTTTTTCATGAGTGACTCCGAGCCACAACCTAATTTAAGACGTTGTCACGTCAAAATTATAAAAATCGGGCGCGGAAGCAAATATTTAAATGATTTTTTAAAAATAAATTCTGATTTTACATATTCTTGATAAATACGTTGTATATTGTAAGCTACATGGGCTGGATTCTAAAATACCTACCACACTTGTAATAGCAATTTTCTTGTTGCAATGTTTTCTTTTAGGTAACATATGTTGATGAATTATAAAATTCGAGCGCGAAAGCAAATATTTATATGATTTATTACAAAAATCAAGTCAGATTTAACCTATTTTTGATGAATACGTTGTATATTGTAAGCTACATGGGCTGGATTCTAGAATACCTACCACACTTGAAATAGCAATTTCCTTGTTGCAATGTTTTCTTTTAGCTAAAATATGATGAAGAATTATAAAATTCGGGCGCGGAAGTAAATTTTTATATGATTTTTTACAAAAATAAAGTCAGATTTTATACTATGCATGCCTTTAAGCATTGGACATGCAAAAGTGACCAAAACGTGGTACTAATCAAATAATAAACATTTAATTTTCGGGTGTCATATTAATGAATACGTTGTATATTGTAATCTACATGGGCTGGATTCTGGAATACCTACCACACTTCAAATAGCAATTTTCTTATTGCAATAGTTTCTTTTAGCTAAAATATAATGAAAAAGTATTAAATTCGGGCGCGGAAGCAAATATTTATATGATTTTTGACGTGACAACGTCTTAAATTAGGTTGTGGCTCGGAGTCACTCATGAAAAAGTGTAACGCCCGCTCACGTCTGTTACGATGAGTCACCGAACGAAAGAGAGGCCCGCCGGACCGGCGAATGCCTTGCGTCTCTCTCCCACTCAAACATGATCGGTCCGCTGCGCGCGCAGCACTAGAGAATTAGGCGCGTTGAATCGGTGCGTGCTTGTGTCAAATATTCTACCGAGAAAAAGACGTTGTCACTTAAAATCTTCGCCCGTAAAACCGACTTTACAGGCAACCGATTTTTTACAAAAATAGTCAGGTTTTACCTATTCTTGAAATAGACATTTTTGTTAAAACATTCATATTCATGCTTTAGAATTTACACTATGGATGGTTTTAAGCATTGGATATGCAAAAGTGACCAAAACGTCGTACCAAACAGATAATAAACATTCAATTTTCGGGCGTCATTTTAATGAATACGTTGTATATTGAAAGCTAGATGGGCTGGATTCTAGAATACCTACCACACTTGAAATAGCAATTTTCCTGTTGCAATGTTTTCTTTTAGATAAAATTTGATGAAGAATTATAAAATTCGGGCGCGGAAGCAAATATTTATATGATTTTTTTACAAAAATAAAGTCAGATTTTACCAATTCTTAAAATAGATATTTTTGTTAAAACATTCATATTCATGCTTTAGGATTTACACTATGGATGGTTTTAAGCATTGGATATGCAAAAGGGACCAAAACGTCGTACCAAACGGATAATAAACATTCAATTTTCGGGTGTCATTTTAATGAATACGTTGTATATTGTAAGCTACATGAACTGGATTCTAGAATACCTACCACACTTGAAATAGCAATTTTCTTGTTGCAATGTTTACTTGTAGCTAAAATATGATGAAAAATTATAAAATTCGGGCGCGGAAGCAAATATTTACATATTTTTTTACAAAAGCAAAGTCAGATATTACCTTTTCTTGATGAATACGTTGTATATCGTAAGCTACATGGGCTGGATTCTAGAATACCTACCACACTTGACATAGCAATTTTCTTGTTACAATGTTTTCTTTTAGCTAAAACATGATAAAGAATTATAAAATTCGGGCGCAGAAGCAAGTATTTATATGATTTTTTACAAAAATAAAATCAGATTTTACCTATTCTTGATGTATACGTTGTATGTTGAAAGCTACATGTGCTGGATTCTAGAATACCTACCACACTTGAAATAGCAACTTTCTTGTTGCAATGTTTACTTTTAGCTAAAATATGATGAAAAATTATAAAATTCGGGCGCGGAAGCAAATATTTATATGATTTTTTACAAAACTAAAGTCAGATTTTACCTTTTCTTGATGAATATGTTGTATATTGTAAGCTACATGGGCTGGATTCTAGAATACCTACCACACTGGAAATAGCAATTTTCTTATTGCAATGCTTTCTTTTAGCTAAAGCATGATGAAGAATTATAAAATTCGGCCGCGGAAGCAAATATTTATATGATTTTTTACAAAAATAAAGTCAGATTTTACCTATTCTTGATGAATACGTTGTATATTGTAAGCTACATGGGCTGGATTGTAGAATACCTACAACACTTAAAATAGCAATTTTCTTGTTGCAATGTTTTATTTTAGATTGATGAAGAATTATAAAATTCGGGTGCGAAAGCAAATATTTATATGATTTTTTACAAAAATAAAGTCAGATTTTACCTATTCTTGAAATGGATATTTTTGTTAAAACATTCATATTCATGCTTTAGGATCTATACTATGAATGGTTTTAAGCACTGGATATGCAAAAGTGACCAAAACGTGGTACCATTAAGATAATAAAAATTCAATTTTCGGGTGTCATTTAAATGAATATGTTGTATATTGTAAGCTACATGGGCTGGATTCTAGAATACATACCACACTTGACATAGCAATTTTCTTGTTGCAATGTTTCCTTTTAGCTAAAATATGATGAAGAATTATAAAATTCGGGCGCGGAAGCAAATATTTATATGATTTTTTACAAAAATAAAGTCAGATTTTCCCTTTTCTTGATCAATACGTTGTATATTATAAGCTACATGGGCTGGATTCTTGAATACCTACCACACTTGAAATAGCAATTTTATTGTTGCAATGTTTTCTTATAACCAATATATGATGAAGAATTATAAAATTCGGGCGTGGAAGCAAATATTTATATGATTTTTACAAAAATAAATTCTAATTTTACCTATTCTTGAAATGGATATTTTTGTCAAAACTTTCATATTCATGCTTTAGGATCTATACTATGGATGGTTTTAAGCATCGGACATGCAAAAGTGACCAAAATGTGGTACCAATCAGACAATAAAAATTCAATTTTCGAGTGTCATTTTAATGAATACGTTGTATATTTTAAGCTACATGGGCTGGATTCTAGAATACATACCACACTTGAAATAGCAATTTTCTTGTTGCAATATTTTCTTTTAACTAAAATTTGATGAAGAATTATAAAATTTGGGCGCGGAAGCAAATATTTATATGATTTTTACAAAAATGAAGTCGGATTTTACCTATACTTAATTAATACGTTGTATATTTTAAGATACATGGGCTGAATTCTAGAATACCTACCACACTTGAAATAGCAATATTCTTGTTGAAATGTTTTCTTTTAGCTAAAATATGATGAAGAATTATAAAATTCGTGCACGGAAGCAAATATTTATATGATTTTTTACAAAAATAAAGTCAGATTTTACCTATTCTTGAAATGGATATTTTTGTTGAAACGTTCATATTTATGGTTTAGGATATATACTTTGGATGGTTTTAAGCATTGCACATACAAAGGTGACCATAACGTGGTACCAATCAGATAATAAACATATTTTTTCGGGTGTTATTTTAATGAATACCTTTGTATATTGTAAGCTACATAGGCTGGATTCTAGAATACCTACCACACTTAAAATAGCAATTTTCTTATTGCAATGTTTCCTTTAAGCTAATATATGAAGAATAATTATAATATTCGTGCTCGAAAGCAAATATTTATATGATTTTTACAAAAATAAATTCTAATTTTACCTATTCTTGAAATGGATATTTTTGTCAAAACTTTCATATTCATGCTTTAGGATCTATACAATGGATGGTTTTAAGCATCGGACATGCAAAAGTGACCAAAACGTGGGTACCAATCAGACAATAAAAATTCAATTTTCGGGTGTAATTTTAAAGAATCCGTTGTATATTGTAAGCTACATGGGCTGGATACTAGAATACCTACCACACTTGAAATAGCAATTTTCTTGTTGCAATGTTTTCTTTTAGCTAAAATATGATGAAAAATTATAAAATTCGGGCTCGGAAGCAATATTTATATGTATTTTTACAAAAATAAAGTCAGATTTTACTTTTTCTTGATGAATACGTTGTATATTGTAAGCTACATGGGCTGGATTCTAGAATATCTACCACACTTGAAATAGCAATTTTCTTGTTGCAATGTTTTCTTTTAACTAAACTTTGATAAAGAATTATAAAATTCGAGCGCGGAAGCAAATATTTATATGATTTTTCCCAAAAATAAATTCAGATTTTACCTTTTCTTGATGAATACGTTGTATATTGTAAGCTACATGGGCTGGATATTAGAATACCTACCACACTTGAAATAGCAATTTTCTTGTTGCAATGTTTTCTTCTAACTAATATATGATGGAGAATTATAAAATTCGGGCGTGGAAGCAAATATTTATATGTTTTTTTTACAAAAATAAATTCAGATTTTACCTATTCCTGAAATGGATGTTTTTGTCAAAACATTCATATTCATGCTACTCTGAGATAGCGCGTATGGTTTTAAGCATCGGACATGCAAAAGTGACCAAAACGTGGTAACAATCAGACAATAAAAATTTAATTTTCGGGTGTAATTTTAAAGAATTCGTTGTATATTGTAAGCTACATGGGCTGGATACTAGAATACCTAACACAATTGAAATAGCAATTTTCTTGTTGCAATGTTTTCTTTCAGTTAAAATATGATGAAAAATAATAAAATTCGGGCTCGGAAGCAAATTTTTATATGTATTTTTACAAAAATAATGTCAGATTTTACTTTTTCTTGATGAATACGTTGTATATTGTAAGCTACATGGGCTGGATTCTAGAATATCTACCACACTTGAAATAGCAATTTTCTTGTTGCAATGTTTTCTTTTAACTAAAATTTGATAAAGAATTATAAAATTCGAGCGCGGAAGCAAATATTTATATGATTTTTTACAAAAATAAAGTCAGATTTTACCTATTCTTGAAATGAATATTTTTTTTAAAACATTCATATTTATGGTTTAGGATCTATACTATGGATAGTTTTAAGCATTGCACATACAAAAGTGCCCATAACCTGGTACCAATTAGATGATAAACATTTTTTTTCGGGTGTCATTTTAATGAATACCATTGTATAATGTAAGCTACATAGGCTGGATTCTACAATACCTACCATACCTAAAATATGATGAAGAATTATAAAATTCAGGCGCGAAAGCAAATATTTATATGATTTTTTACAAAACAAAGTCAGGATTTACCTATTCTTGATGAAAACGTTGTATATTGAAAGCTACATGGGCTGGATTCTAGAATACCTACCACACTTGAAATAGCAATTTTCCTGTTGCAATGTTTTCTTTTAGCTAAAATATGATGAAGAATTATAAAATTCGGGCACGGAAGTAAATATTTATATGATTTTATACAAAAATAAAGTCAGATTTTACCTATTCTTGAAATGGATATTTTTGTTAAAACATTAATTTTCATGCTTTAGGATCTGTACTATGGATGGTTTTAAGCATTGGACATGCAAAAGTGACAAAAACGTGCTACCAATCAGGGAAGAAAACATTTAATTTTCGTGTGTCATTTTAATGAATACGTTGTATATTGTAAGCTACATGGGCTGGATTCTAGAATACCTACCACACTTGAAATAGCAATTTTCTTATTGCAATGGTTTCTTTTAGCTAAAATATGATAAAAAATTATAATATTCGGGCGCAGAAGCAAATATTTATATGATTTTTTTACAAATATAAAGTCAGATTTTACCTATTCTTGAAATAGATATTTTTGTTAAAACATTCATATTCATGCTTTAGGATCTATACTATGAATGGTTTTAAGCATTGGACATGCAAAAGTGACCAAAACGTGATACCAATCAGATAATAAACATTCCATTTTCGAGTGTCATTTTAATGAATACGTTGTATATTGTAAGATACATGGGCTGGGTTCTAGAATACCTACCACACTTAAAATAGCAATTTTCTTGTTGCAATGTTTTCTTTTAGCTAGAATATGATGAACAATTATAAAATTCGGTCGCGGAAGCAAATATTTATATGATTTTCTACAAAAAAAAAATCAGATTTTACCTTTTCTTGATGAATACGTTGTATATTGTAAGCTACATGAGCTGTTATCTAGAATACTTACCACACTTGAAATAGCAATTTTCTTGTTGCAATGTTTTCTTTTAGCTAAAATATGATGAAAAATTATAAAATTCGGTCGTGGAAGCAAATATTTATATGATTTTTTACAAAAATAAATTCAGATTTTACCTTTTCTTGATGAATACGTTGAATATTGTAAGCTACATGGGCTGGTATCTAGAATACCTACCACACTTGAAATAGCTATTTTCTTGTTGCAATGTTTTCTTTTAGCTAAAATATGATAAAAAAATATAAAATTTGGGCGCGGAAGCGAATATTTATATGATTTTTTAGAAAAATAAAGTCAGATATTACCTATTCTTGATGAATACGTTGTATATTGTAAGCTACATGTGCTGGATTCTAGAATACCTACCACACTTGAAAGAGCAATTTTGTTGTTGCATTGTTTTCTTTTAGCTGAAATATGATGAAAAAATATAAAATTCGAGCGCGGAAGGATATATTTATATGATTTTTTACAAAAATAAAGTCAGATTTAACCCATTTTTAAATGGATATTTTTGTTAAAACATTCATATTCATGCTTTAAGATCTATACTATGCATGCCTTTAAGCATTGAACATGCAAAAGTGACCAAAACGTGGTACCAATCAGATAATAAACATTTAATTTTCGGGTGTCATATTAATGAATACGTTGTATATTGTAATCTACATGAGCTGGATTCTGGAAGACCTACCACACTTGAAATAGCAATTTTCTTGTTGCAATGTTTTCTTTTAGTTAAAATATGATAAAGAATTATAATATTCGGGCGCGGAAGCAAATATTTATATGATTTTATACAAAAAGTAAAGTAACATTTTACCTATTCTTAAAATGGTTATTTTTGTTAAAACATTCATATTCATGCTTTAGGATCTATACTATGGATGGTTTTAAGCATTGGACATGCAAAAGTGACCATAACGTGATACCAATCAGATAATAAACATTCAATTTTCAGGTGTCGTTTTAATGAATACGTTGTATATTGTAAGCTACATGTGCTGGAATCTAGAATACCTACCACACTTGAAATTGCAATATTCTTGTTGCAATGTTTTCTTTTAGCTAAAATATGATAAAGAATTATAAAATTCGGGCGCGGAAGCAAATACTCTGAGATAGCGCGTTTTATATGATTTTTTACAAAATAAAGTCAGATTTTACCTATTCTTAAAATAGATATTTTTGTTAAAACATTCATATTCATGCTTTAGGATTACACTATGGATGGTTTTTAAGCATTGGATATGCAAAAGTGACCAAAAACGTCGTACCAAACAGATAATAAACATTCAATTTTTCGGGTGTCATTTTAATGAATACGTTGTATATTGTAAGCTACATGAACTGGATTCTAGAATACCTACCACACTTGAAATAGCAAATTTTCTTGTTTGCAATGTTTACTTTTAGCTAAAATATGATGAAAAAATTATAAAAATTCGAGCGCGGAAGCAAATATTTACATGATTTTTTTTACAAAAGCAAAGTCAGATATTACCTTTTCTTGATGAATACGTTGTATATCGTAAGCTACATGGGCTGGATTCTAGAAAACCTACCACACTTGACATAGCAATTTTCTTGTTACAATGTTTTCTTTTAGCTAAAACATGATAAATAATTATAAAATTCGGGCGCAAGAAGCAAGTATTTATATGGCTTTTTACAAAAATAAAGTCAGATGTGACCTATTCTCGATGAATACGTTGTATATTGTAAGCTACATGGGCTGGATTCTAGAATACCTACCTCAATTGAAATAGCAATTTTCTTGTTGCAATGTTTTTTTTTATCTAATATTGATGAAAGAATTATAAAATTCGGACGCGAAAGCAAATATTTATATGATTTTTTACAAAAATAATTCAGATTTTACCTATTCTTAAAGAATACGTTGTATATTGTAAGCTACATGGGCTGGATTCTAGAATACCTACCACACTTGAAATAGCAATTTTCTTGGTGCAATGTTTTCTTTTAGCCAAAATATGATGAACAATTATAAAATTCGGACGCAAGAAGCAAATATTTATATGATTTTTTTACAAAAATAAAGTCAGATTTTACCTATCCTTACAATGGATATTTTTGTTAAAACATTCATATTCATGTTTTAGGATCTATACTATGGATGATTTTAAGCATTGGACATTGCAAAAGTGACCAAAACATGGTACCAATCAGATAATAAAATTCAATTTTCAGGTGTCATTTTAATGAATACTGTTATATTGTAAGCTACATGGGTTGGATTCTAAAATACCTACCACACATAAAATAGCAATTTTCTTTTTGCAAATGGTTTTTTTTAGCTAAAATATGATGAAAAAATTATAATATTCGGGCCCAGGAAGCAAATATTTATATGATTTTTTACAAAACTAAAGTCAGATTTTACATTTTCTTGATGAATACGTTGTATATTGTAAGCTACATGGGCTGGATTCTAAAATACCTACTACACTTGAAATAGCAATTTTCTTGTTGCAATGTTTTCTTTTAGCTAAAATATGATAAAGTATTAAAAAATTCGGGCTCGGAAGCAAATATTTTAAATGTATTATTACAAAAATAATGTAAGATTTTACTTTTTCTTGAATATCTACCACACTTGAAATAGCAATTTTCTTGTTGCAATGTTTTCTTTTAACTAAAATTTGATAACGAATTATAAAAATTCGAGCGCGAAAGCAAATATTTATATGATTTTTTACAAAAAATAAAGTCAGATTTTACCTATTCTTGAAATGGATATTTTTGTTATAACATTCATATTCATGCTTTTGGATCTATATTATAGATGGTTTTAAGCATTGGACATGCAAAAGTGACTAAAACGTGGTCCCCAATCAGATAATAAACATTAAATTTTTGGGTGTCATTTTAATGAATACGTTGTATATTGTAAGCTACATGAAGCTGGATTCTAGAATACCTACCACACTTGAAATAGCAATTTTCGGATTTTTATCTATTCTTGTTTAATACGTTGTATATTTTAAGCTACATGGGCTGGATTCTAGAATACCTACCACCCTTGAAATAGCAATTTTCTTGCTGCAACGTTTTCTTTTTAGCTAAAATGTGATAAAGAAATATGAAATTCGGGCGCGGAAGAAAATATTTATATGATTTTTTACAAAAATAAAGTCAGATTTTACCTATTCTTGATGAATACAAGGGCTGGATTCTAGAATACCTACCACACTTAAAATAGAAATTTTCTTGTTGCAATGTTTTCTTCTAACTAATATATGATAAAGAATTATAAAATTCGAGCGTGGAAGCAAATATTTATATGATTTTTTACAAAAATAAAATCAGTTTTTACCCTATTCTTGAAATGGATATTTTTGTCAAAAACATTCATATTCATGCTTTAGGATCTATACAATGGATGGTTTTAAGAATCGGACATGCAAAAGTGACCAAAACGTCGGTACCAATCAGACAATAAATATTCAATTTTCGGGTGTAATTTTAAAGAATACGTTGTATATTGTAAGCTACATGGGCTGGATACTAGAATACCTACCACACTTGAAATAGCAATTTTCTTGTTGCAAATGTTTTCTTTTAGCTAAAATATGATGAAAAATTATAAAATTCGGGCTCGGAAGCAAATATTTTATATGTATTTTTTACAAAAATAAAGTCAGATTTTACTTTTTCTTGATGAATACGTTGTATATTGTAAGCTACATGGGCTGGATTCTAGAATATCTACCACACTTGGAATAGCAATTTTCTTGTTGCAATGTTTTTCTTTTAGCTAAAATATGATAAAGAATTATAAAATTCGGGGCGCGGAAGCAAATATTTATATGATTTTTTACAAAAATAAAGTCAGATTTTACCTATTCTTAAAATAGATATTTTTGTTAAAACATTCATATTCATGCTTTAGGATTTACACTATGGATGGTTTTAAGCATTGGATATGCAAAAGTGACCAAAACGTCGTACCAAACAGATAATAAACATTCAATTTTCGGGTGTCATTTTAATGAATACGTTGTATATTGTAAGCTACATGAACTGGATTCTAGAATACCTACCACACTTGAAATAGCAATTTTCTTGTTGCAATGTTTACTTTTAGCTAAAATATGATGAAAAATTATAAAATTCGAGCGCGGAAGCAAATATTTACATGATTTTTTTACAAAAGCAAAGTCAGATATTACCTTTTCTTGATGAATACGTTGTATAATCGTAAGCTACATGGGCTGGATTCTAGAAAAACCTACCACACTTGACATAGCAATTTTCTTGGTTACAATGTTTTCTTTTAGCTAAAACATGATAAATAATTATAAAATTCGGGGCGCAGAAGCAAGTATTTATATGGCTTTTTACAAAATAAAGTCAGATGTGACCTATTCTCGATGAATACGTTGTATATTGTAAGCTACATGGGCTGGATTCTAGAATACCTACCTCAATTGAAATAGCAATTTTTCTTGTTGCAATGTTTTCTTTTTATCTAATATATGATGAAGAATTATAAAATTCGGACGCGAAAGCAAATACTTATATGATTTTTTACAAAAATAATTCAGATTTTACCTATTCTTAAAGAATACGTTGTATATTGTAAGCTACATGGGCTGGATTCTAGAATACCTACCACACTTGAAATAGCAATTTTCTTGGTTGCAATGTTTTCTTTTAGCCAAAATATGATGAACAATTATAAAATTCGGACGCAGAAGCAAATATTTATATGATTTTTTACAAAAATAAAGTCAGATTTTACCTATCCTTAAAATGGATATTTTTGTTAAAACATTCATATTCATGTTTTAGGATCTAATACTATGGATGATTTTAAGCATTGGACATGCAAAAGTGACCAAAACATGGTACCAATCAGATAATAAACATTCAATTTTCATGGTGTCATTTTAATGAATACTGTTATATTGTAAGCTACATGGGTTGGATTCTAAAATACCTACCACACATAAAATAGCAATTTTCTTTTTTGCAATGGTTTTTTTTAGCTAAAATATGATGGAAAATTATAATATTTCGGGCCCGGAAGCAAATATTTATATGATTTTTTACAAAACTAAAGTCAGATTTTACATTTTCTTGATGAATACGTTGTATATTGTAAGCTACATGGGCTGGATTCTAAAAATACCTACTACACTTGAAATAGCAATTTTCTTGTTGCAATGTTTTCTTTTAGCTAAAATATGATAAAGTATTAAAAAATTCGGGCTCGGAAGCAAATATTTAAATGTATTATTACAAAAAATAATGTAAGATTTTTACTTTTCTTGAATATCTACCACACTTGAAATAGCAATTTTCTTGTTGCAATGTTTTCTTTTAACTAAAATTTGATAACGAATTATAAAATTCGAGCGCGAAAGCAAATATTTATATGATTTTTTACAAAAAATAAAGTCAGATTTTACCTATTCTTGAAATGGATATTTTTTGTTATAACATTCATATTCATGCTTTTGGATCTATATTATGGATGGTTTTAAGCATTGGACATGCAAAAGTGACTAAAACGTAGGTACCGAATCAGATAATAAAACATTAAATTTTTGGGTGTCATTTTAATGAATACGTTGTATATTGTAAGCTACATGAGCTGGATTCTAGATTACCTACCACACTTGAAATAGCAATTTTCGGATTTTATCTATTCTTGTTTAATACGTTGTATATTTTAAGCTACATGGGCTGGATTCTAGAATACCTACCACCCTTGAAATAGCAATTTTTCTTGCTGCAACGTTTTCTTTTTAGCTAAAATGTGATAAAGAAATATGAAATTCGGGCGCGGGAAGAAAATATTTATATGATTTTTTACAAAAATAAAGTCAGATTTTACCTATTCTTGATGAATACAAGGGCTGGATTCTAGAATACCTACCACACTTAAAATAGAAATTTTCTTGTTGCAATGTTTTCTTCTAACTAATATATGATAAAGAATTATAAAATTCGAGCGTGGAAGCAAATATTTATATGATTTTTTACAAAAATAAAATCAGTTTTTTACCTATTCTTGAAATGGATATTTTTGTCAAAACATTCATATTCATGCTTTAGGATCTATACAATGGATGGTTTTAAGAATCGGACATGCAAAAGTGACCAAAACGTGGTACCAATCAGACAATAAATATTCAATTTTTCGGGTGTAATTTTAAAGAATACGTTGTATATTGTAAGCTACATGGGCTGGATACTAGAATACCTACCACACTTGAAATAGCAATTTTCTTGTTTGCAATGTTTTCTTTTAGCTAAAATATGATGAAAAATTATAAAATTCGGGCTCGGAAGCAAATATTTATATGTATTTTTACAAAAATAAAGTCAGATTTTACTTTTTCTTGATGAATACGTTGTATTATTGTAAGCTACATGGGCTGGATTCTAGAATATCTACCACAACTTGGAATAGCAATTTTCTTGTTGCAATGTTTTTTTTTTAACTAAAATTTGATAAAGAATTATAAAATTCGAGCGCAGAAGCAAATATTTATATGATTTTTTACAAAAAATAACTCTGAGATAGCGCGT
>JAQOWZ010000284.1:0-71683 GCA_035578165.1 Stenolophus ochropezus | reverse complement strand
ACGCGCTATCTCAGAGTATTTTTTACAAATATAAAGTCAGATTTTACCTATTCTTGAAATAGATATTTTTATTAAAACATTCATAAACATGCTTTTGGACCTATACTGTGGATAAAATATGATGAAAAATTATAAAATTCGCGCGCGGAAGCAAACATTTATATAATTTTTTACAAAAATAAAGTCAGATTTTACCTATTTTTGATGAATACGTTGTATATTGTAAGCTTCTTTGGCTGGATTCTAGAATACCTACCACACTTGAAATAGCAATTTTCTTGTCGCAATGTTTTCTTTTACCTAAATTATGGTGAAAAATCATAAAATTCGGGCGCGGAAGCAAATATTTATAGGATATTTTTTTCAAAAAAAAAGTCAGATTTTACCTATTTTTGATGAATACGTTATATATTGTAAGCTACATGAGCTGGATTCTAGAATACCTACTACACTTAAAATAGCAATTTTCTTGTTGCAATGTTTTCTTTTACCTAAATTATGATGAAAAATCATAAAATTCGGGCGCGGAAGGAAATATTTATATGATTTTATACAAAAATAAAGCCAGAATTTACTTATTCTTGAAATGGATATTTTTGTTAAAACATTCATAAACATGCTTTTAGACCTATACTGTGGATAAAATATGATGAAAAATTATAAAATTCGGGCGCGGAAGCAAATTTTTTTATGATTTTTTACAAAAATAAAGTCGGATTTTACCTATTTTTGAAATGGATATTTTTGTTAAAACATTCATAAACATGCTTTTGGACCTACACTATGGATAAAATATGATGAAAAATTATAAAATTCGGGCGGGGAAGCAAATATTTATATCATTTTTTACAAATATAAAGTCATATTTTACCTATTCTTGAAATAGATATTTTTGGTAAAACATTCATAAACATGCTTTTGGACCTAAACTGTGGATAAAATATAATGAAATATAAAATTCAAGCGCGCAAGCAAATATTTACTTGATTTTTTACAAAAAAAAGTCAGATTTTACCTATTTTTGATGATTACGTTGTATATTGTAAGCTTCATTGGCTGGATTCTAGAATACCTAACACACTTGAAATAGCAATTTTCTTGTTGCGATGTTATCTTTTAGCTAAAATATGATAAAAAAATCATAAAATTCGGGCGCGGAAGCAAATATTTATATGATTTTTTACAAAAATAAAGTCAGATTTTACCTATTCTTGAAATGGATATTTTTGTTAAAACATTCATAAAAATGCTTTTGGACATATACTGTGGATAAAATATGATGAAAAATTATAAAATTCGGGCGCGGAAGCTAATATTTATATAATTTTTTACAAAAATAAAGTCAGATTTTACCTATTTTTGATGAATACGTTGTATATTGTAAGCTTCTTTAGCTGGATTCTAGAATACCTACCACACGTGAAATAGCAATTTTCTTGTCGCAATGTTTTCTTTTACCTAAATTATGGTGAAACATCATAAAATTCGGGAGCGGAAGCAAATATTTATATGATTTTTTACAAAAAAAAAAAAGTCAGATTTTACCTATTTTTGATGAATACGTTGTATATTGTAAGCTACATGGGCTGGATTCTAGAATACCTACCACATTTGAAATAGCAATTTTCTTTTACCTAAATTATGGTGAAAAATCATAAAATTCGGGCGCGAAAGCAAATATTTATATGATTTTTTACAAAAAAAAGTCAGATTTTACCTATTTTTGATGAATACGTTGTATATTGTAAGCTACATGGGCTGGATTCTAGAATACCTACTACACTTGAAATAACAATTTTCTGGTTGCAATGTTTTCTTTTACTTAAATTATGATGAAAAATCACAAAATTCGGGCGCGGAAACAAATATTTATATGATTTTTTACAAAAATAAATTTAGATTTTACCTATTCTTGAAATGGATATTTTTGTTAAAACATTCATAAACATGCTTTTGGACCTATACTGTGGATAAAATATGATGAAAAATTATAAATTTCTGGCGCGGAAGCAAATATTTATGATTTTTTAAAAAAAAAAGTCAGATTTTACCTTTTTTTGATGAATACGTTGTATATTGTAAGCTACATGGGCTGGATTCTAGAATACCTAACACACTTGAAATAGCAATTTTCTTGTTGCAATGTTTTCTTTAAGCTGAAATATGATGAAAAATCATAAAATTCGGGCGCGGAAGCAAATTTTTATATGATTTTTTACAAAAATAAAGTCGGATTTTACCTATTTTTGAAATGGTTATTTTTGTTAAAACATTCATAAACATGCTTTTGGACCTATACTATGGATAAAATATGATGAAAAATTATAAAAGTCGGGCGCGGAATCAAATATTCATATAATTTTTTACAAAAATAAAGTCAGACTTTACCTATTTTTGATGAATACGTTGCATATTGTAAGCTTCATTGGCTGGATTCTAGAATACCTACCACACATGAAATAGCAATTTTCTTGTTGCAATGTTTTCTTTTACCTAAATTATGGTGAAAGATCATAAAATTCGGGCGCGGAAGCAAATATTTATATGATTTTTTACAAAAATAAAGTCAGATTTTACCTATTCTTGACATGGATATTTTTTTTAAAACATTCATAAACATGCTTTTGGACCTATACTGTGGATAAAATATGATGAAAAATTATAAAATTCGGGCGCAGAAGCAAATATTTATATGATTTTTTACAAAAATGAAAGTCAGATTTTACCTATATTTCATGAATACGTTGTATAGTGTAGGCTACATGGGCTGGAATCTACAATACCTAACACACTTGAAATAGCAATTTTCTTGTTGCAATGTTTTCTTTTACCTAAATTATGGTGAAAAATCATAAAATTCGGGCGCGGAAGCAAATAATTATATGACTTTTTACAAAAATAATGTCAGATTTTACCTCTTCTTGAAATGGATATTTTTGTTAAAACATTCATAAACATGCTTTTGGACCTATACTATGGATAAAATATAATGAAATATTATAAAATTCAGGCGCGGAAGCAAATATTTATATGATTTTTTACAAAAATAAAGTCAGATTTTACCTACTTTTGAAATGGATATTTTTGTTAAAACATTCATAAACATGCTTCTGGACCTATACTATAAATTCGGGCGCGGAAGCTAATATTTATATAATTTTTTACAAAAATAAAATCAGATTTCACCTATTTTTGATGAATACGTTGCATATTGTAAGCTACATGGGCTGGGTTCTAGAATACCTAACACACTTGAAATTGCAATTTTCTTGTTGCAGTGTTTTCTTTTAGCTAAAATTGATGAAAAATCATTAAATTCGGGCGCGGAAGCAAATATTTATATGATTTTTTACAAAAATAAAGTCAGATTTTACCTATTTTTTAAATGGGTATTTTTGTTAAAACATTCATAAACATGCTTTTGGACATATACTGTGGATAAAATATGATGAAAATTATAAAACTCGGGCGCGGATGTAAATATTTATATAATTTTTTACAAAAATAAAGTCAGATTGTACCTATTTTTGATGAATACGTTGTATATTGTAAGCTACATGGGCTGGATTCTAGAATACCTAACACACTTGAAATAGCAATTTTTTGTTGCAATGTTTTCTTTTTGCTGAAATTGATAAAAAATCATAAAATTCGGGCGCGGAAGCAAATATTTTTATGATTTTTTACGAAAATAAAGTCAGATTTTACCTATTTTTGAAATTGATATTTCTGTAAAAACATTCATAAACATAATTTTGGACCTATACTATGGATAAAATATGATAAAAAATTATAAAATTCGTTCGCGGAAGCAAATATTTATATAATTTTTTACAAAAATAAAGTCAGATTGTACCTATTTTTGATGAATACGTTGTATATTTTAAGCTTCATTGGCTGGATTCTAGTATACCTAACACACTTGAAATAGCAATTTTCTCATTGCATTGTTTTCTTTTAGCTAAAATATGATGAAAAATCATAAAATTCGGGCGCGGAAGCAAATATTTATTTGATTTTTTACAAAAATAAAGTCAGATTTTACCTATTTTTGAAATGGATATTTTTGTTAAAACATTCATAAACATGCTTTTGGACCTATACTGTGGATAAAATATGATGAAAAATTATAAAACTCGGGCGCGGAAGCAAATATTTATATGATTTTTTACAAAAATGAAAGTCAGATTTTACCTATATTTCATGAATACGTTGTATAGTGTAGGCTACATGGGCTGGAATCTACAATACCTAACACACTTGAAATAGCAATTTTCTTGTTGCAATGTTTTCTTTTACCTAAATTATGGTGAAAAATCATAAAATTCGGGCGCGGAAGCAAATATTTATATGACTTTTTACAAAAATAATGTCAGATTTTAGCTCTTCTTGAAATGGATATTTTTGTTAAAACATTCATAAACATGCTTTTGGACCTATACTATGGATAAAATATGATGAAATATTATAAAATTCAGGCGCGGAAGCAAATATTTATATGATTTTTTACAAAAAAAAGTCAAAAATTACCTATTTTTGATGAATACGTTGTATATTGTAAGCTACATGGGCTGGATTCTAGAATACCTACTACACTTGAAATAGCAATTTTCATGTTGCAATGTTTTCTTTTAGCTATAATATGATGAAAAATCATAAAATTCGGGCGCGGAAGCAAATATTTATATGATTTTTTACAAAAATAAAGTCAGATTTTACCTACTTTTGAAATGGATATTTTTGTTAAAACATTCATAAACATGCTTCTGGACCTATACTATTAATTCGGGCGCGGAAGCTAATATTTATATAATATTTTACAAAAATAAAATCAGATTTCACCTATTTTTGATGAATACGTTGCATATTGTAAGCTACATGGGCTGGGTTCTAGAATACCTAACACACTTGAAATTGCAATTTTCTTGTTGCAGTGTTTTCTTTTAGCTAAAATTGATGAAAAATCATTAAATTCGGGCGCGGAAGCAAATATTTATATGATTTTTTACAAAAATAAAGTCAGATTTTACCTATTTTTTAAATGGGTATTTTTGTTAAAACATTCATAAACATGCTTTTGGACATATACTGTGGATAAAATATGATGAAAATTATAAAACTCGGGCGCGGATGTAAATATTTATATAATTTTTTACAAAAATAAAGTCAGATTGTACCTATTTTTGATGAATACGTTGTATATTGTAAGCTTCATGGGCTGGATTCTAGAATACCTAACACACTTGAAATAGCAATTTTTTGTTGCAATGTTTTCTTTTTGCTAAAATTGATGAACAATCAAAAATTTCGGGCGCGGAAGCAAATATTTTTATGATTTTTTACAAAAATAAAGTCAGATTTTACCTATTTTTGAAATGGATATTTTTGTTAAAACATTCATAAACATGCATTTGGACCTATACTATGGATAAAATATGACGAAAAATTATAAAATTCGGGCGCGGAAGCAAATATTTATATGATTTTTTACAAAAATAAAGTCAGATTTTTCCTATTTTTGATGAATGCGCTGTATATTGTAAGCTTCATTGGCTGGATTCTAGAATACCTACCACACTTGAAATAGCAGTTTTCTTGTTGCAATGTTTTCTTTTACCTAAATTATGATGAAAAATCATAAAATTCGGGCGCGGAAGAAAATATTTATATGATTTTTTACAAACATAAAGTCAGATTTTACCTATTCTTGAAATGGATATTTTTGTTAAAACATTCATAAACATGCTTTTGGACCTATACTGTGGATAAAATATGATAAAAAATTATAAAATTCGGGCGCGGAAGCAAATATTTATATAATTTTTTACAAAAAAAAAGTCAGATTTTACCTATTTTTGATGAATGCGTTGTATATTGTAAGCTTCATTGGCTGGATTCTAGAATACCTACCACACTTGAAATAGCAGTTTTCTTGTTGCAATGTTTTCTTTTACCTAAATTATGATGAAAAATCATAAAATTCGGGCGCGGAAGCAAACATTTATATGATTTTTTACAAAAATAAAGTCAGATTTTGACCATTCTTGAAATGGATATTTTTGTTAATACATTCATAAACTTGCTTTTGGATTTATACTATGGATAAAATATAATGAAAAATTATAACATTCGGGCGCGGAAGCAAATATTTATATGATTTTTTACAAAAAAAAATGTCAGATTTCATTTTTTTTTTGATGAATACGTTGTATATTGTAAGCTACATGGGCTGGCTTCTAGAATACTTAACAAACTTGAAATAGCAATTTTCTTGTTGCAATGTTTTCTTTTTGCTAAAATTGATGAATTATCATAATTTTCGGGCGCGGAAGCAAATATTTTTATGATTTTTTACAAAAATTAAGTCAAATTTTACCTATTCTTGAAATGGATATTTTTGTTAAAACATTCATAAACATGCTTTTGGACCTATACTGTGGATAAAATATGATAAAAAATTATAAAACTCGGGCGCGGAAGCAAATATTTATATGATTTTTTACAAAAAAAAAGTCAGATTTTACCAACTTTTGACGAATACGTTGTATATTGTAAGCTTCATTGGCTGGATTCTAGAGTACCTACCACACTTGAAATAGCTATTTTCTTGTTGCAATATTTTCTTTTACCTAAATTATGATGAAATACCATAAATTTCGGGCGCGGAAGCTAATATTTATATGATTTTTTACAAACATAAAGTCAGATTTTACCTATTCTTGAAATGGATATTTTTGTTAAAACATTCATAAACATGCTTTTGGACCTATACTGTGGATAAAATATGATAAAAAATTATAAAATTCGGGCGCGGAAGCAAATATTTATATAATTTTTTACAAAAAAAAAGTCAGATTTTACCTATTTTTGATGAATACGTTGTATATTGTAAGCTACATGGGCTGGATTCTAGAATACCTAACACACTTGAAATAGCAATTTTCTCATTGCAATGTTTTCATTTAGCTAAAATATAATAAAAAATCATTAAATTCGGGCGCGGAAGCAAATATTTATATGATTATTTACAAAAATAAAGTCAGATTTTACCTATTTTTGAAATGGGTATTTTTGTTAAAACATTCATAAACATGCTTTTGGACCTATACTATGGATAAAATATGATGAAAAATGATAAAATTCGGGCGCGGAAGCAAATATTTATATAATTTTGCAAAAATAAAGTCAGATTTTTCATATTTTTGATGAATACGTTGTATATTGTAAGCTTCATTGGCTGGATTCTAGAATACCTACCATACTTGAAATAGCAATTTTCTTGTTGCAATGTTTTCTTTTACCTAAATTATGATGAAAATTCATAAAATTTGGGCGCGGAAGCAAATATTTTATTTTTTACAAAGATAAAGTCAGATTTTACCTATTCTTGAAATAGATATTTTTGTTAAAACATTCATAAAGATGCTTTTGGACCTATACTGTGGATAAAATATGATATAAAATTATAAAATTCGGGCGCGGATGCAAATATTGATATAATTTTTTACAAAAAAAAAGTCAGATTTTACTTATTTTTGATGAATACGTTGTATATTGTAAGCTACATGGGCTGGATTCTAGAATACCTAATACACTTGAAATAGCAATTTTCTCATTGCAATGTTTTCTTTTAGCTAAAATATAATAAAAAATCATTAAATTACGGCGCGGAAGTAAATATTTATATGATTTTTTACAAAAATAAAGTCAGATTTTACCTATTTTTGAAATGGGTATTTTTGTTAAAACATTCATAAACATGCTTTTGGACCTATACTATGGATAAAATATAATGAAAAATGATAAAATTCGGGCGCGGAAGCAAATATTTATATAATTTTGCAAAAATAAAGTCAGATTTTTCATATTTTTGATGAATACGTTGTATATTGTAAGCTTCATTGGCTGGATTCTAGAATACCTACCATACTTGAAATAGCAATTTTCTTGTTGCAATGTTTTCTTTTACCTAAATTATGATGAAAATTCATAAAATTCGGGCGCGGAAGCAAATATTTTATTTTTTACAAAGATAAAGTCAGATTTTACCTATTCTTGAAATAGATATTTTTGTTAAAACATTCATAAAGATGCTTTTGGACCTATACTGTGGATAAAATATGAAGAAAAATTATAAAACTCGGGCGCGGAAGCAAATATTTATATGATTTTTTACAAAAAAAAAGTCAGATTTCACTTTTTTTTTTATGAATACGTTGTATATTGTTAGCTACATGGGCTGGATTCTAGAATACCTAACACACTTAAATAGCAATTTTCTTGTTGCAATGTTTTCTTTTAGCTAAAATTGATGAAAAATCATAAAATTCGGGCGCGGAAGCAAATATTTATATGATTTTTTACAAACATAAAGTCAGATGTTACCTATTCTTGAAATGGATATTTTTGTTAAAACATTCATAAACATGTTTTTGGACCTATACTGTGGATAAAATATGATAAAAAATTATAAAATTCGGGCGCGGAAGCAAATATTTATATGATTTTTTACAAAAAAAAGTCAGATTTTACCTATTTTTGATGAATACGTTGTATATTGTAAGCTACATGGGCTGGATTCTTGAATACCTAACACACTTGAAATAGCAATTTTCTCATTGCAATGTTTTCTTTTAGCTAATATATGATGAAAAATCATTAAGTTCGGGCGCGGAAGCAAATATTTATATGATTTTTTACAAAAATAAAGTCAGATTCTACCTATTTTTGAAATGGATATTTTTGTTAAAACATACATAAACATGCTTTTGGACCTATACTATGGATAAAATATGATGAAAAATTATAAAATTCGGGCGCGGGAGCAAATATTTATATAATTTTTTACAAAAATAATGTCAGATTTTACCTATTTTAGATGAATGCGTTGTATAATGTAAGCTTCATAGGCTGGATTCTAGAATACCTACCACACTTGAAATAGCAATTTTCTTGTTGCAATGTTTTCTTTTAGCTAAAATATGATGAAAAGTCATAAAATTCGGGCGCGGAAGCAAATATTTATATGATTTTTTACTAAGATAAAGTCAGATTTTACCTATTCTTGAAATAGATATTTTTGTTAAAACATTCATAAAGATGCTTTTGGACCTATACTGTAGATAAAATATGATGAAAAATTATAAAACTCGGGCGCGGAAGCAAATATTTATATGATTTTTTACAAAAAAAAAAGTCAGATTTCACTTTTTTTTTATGAATACGTTGTATATTGTTAGCTACATGGGCTGGATTCTAGAATACCTAACACACTTAAATAGCAATTTTCTTGTTGCAATGTTTTCTTTTAGCTAAAATTGATGAAAAATCATAAAATTCGGGCGCGGAAGCAAATATTTTTATGATTTTTTGCAAAAATGAAGTCAGTTTTTACCTATTTTTGAAATGGATATTTTTGTTAAAACATTCATAAACATGCTTTTGGATCTATACTATGAATAAAATATGATGAAAAATTATAAAATTCGGACGCGGAAGCAGATATTTATATAATTTTTTACAAAAATAAAGTCAGATTTTTCATATTTTTGATGAATACGTTGTATATTGTAAGCTTCATTGGCTGGATTCTAGAATACCTACCATACTTGAAATAGCAATTTTCTTGTTGCAATGTTTTCTTTTACCTAAATTATGAAGAAAATTCATAAATTTCGGGCGCGGAAGCAAATATTTATATGATTTTTTACAAACATAAAGTCAGATGTTACCTATTCTTGAAATGGATATTTTTGTTAAAACATTCATAAACATGCTTTTGGACCTATACTGTGGATAAAATATGATAAAAAATTATAAATTCGGGCGCGGAAGCAAATATTTATATGATTTTTTACAAAAAAAAGTCAGATTTTACCTATTTTTGATGAATACGTTGTATATTGTAAACTACATGGGCTGGATTCTAGAATACCTAACACACTTGAAATAGCAATTTTCTCATTGCAATGTTTTCTTTTAGCTAATATATGATGAAAAATCATTAAATTCGGGCGCGGAAGCAAATATTTATATGATTTTTTACAAAAATAAAGTCAGATTTTACCTATTTTTGTAATGGGTATTTTTGTTAAAACATTCATAAACATGCTTTTGGACCTATACTATGGATAAAATATGATGAAAAATTATAAAATTCGGGCGCGGAAGCAAATATTTATATAATTTTTTACAAAAATAAAGTCAGATTTTACTTATTTTAGATGAATGCGTTGTATATTGTAAGCTTCATATTCTGGATTCTAGAATACCTACCACACTTGAAATAACAATTTCTTGTTGCACTGTTTTTTTTTTTTAGCTAAAATATGATGAAAAATCATAAAATTCGGGCGCGGAAGCAAATATTTATATGATTTTTTACAAAGATAAAGTCAGATTTTACCTATTCTTGAAATGGATATTTTTGTTAAAACATTCATAAACATGCTTTTGGACCTATCCTGTGGATAAAATATGATGAAAAATTATAAAACTCGGGCGCGGAAGCAAATATTAATATGACTTTTTACAAAAAAAAGTCAGATTTTACCTATTTTTGATGAATACGTTGTGTATTGTAAGCTACATGAGCTGGATTCTAGAATACCTAACACACTTGAAATAGCAATTTTCTTGTTGCAATGTTTTCTTTTAGCTAAAATTGATGAAAAATCATAAAATTCGGGCGCGGAAGCAAATATTTTTATGATTTTTTACAAAAAGAAAGTCAGATTTTACCTATTTTTTATGAATGCGTTGTATATTGTAAGCTTCATTGGCTGGATTCTAGAATACCTACCACACTTGAAATAGCAGTTTTCTTGTTGCAATGTTTTCTTTTACCTAAATTATGATGAAAAATCATAAAATTCGGGCGCGGAAGCAAATATTTATATGATTTTTTACAAAAATAAAGTCAGATTCTACCTATTTTTGAAATGGATATTTTTGTTAAAACATACATAAACATGCTTTTGGACCTATACTATGGATAAAATATGATGAAAAATTATAAAATTCGGGCGCGGGAGCAAATATTTATATAATTTTTTACAAAAATAATGTCAGATTTTACCTATTTTAGATGAATGCGTTGTATAATGTAAGCTTCATAGGCTGGATTCTAGAATACCTACCACACTTGAAATAGCAATTTTCTTGTTGCAATGTTTTCTTTTAGCTAAAATATGATGAAAAGTCATAAAATTCGGGCGCGGAAGCAAATATTTATATGATTTTTTACTAAGATAAAGTCAGATTTTACCTATTCTTGAAATAGATATTTTTGTTAAAACATTCATAAAGATGCTTTTGGACCTATACTGTAGATAAAATATGATGAAAAATTATAAAACTCGGGCGCGGAAGCAAATATTTATATGATTTTTTACAAAAAAAAAAGTCAGATTTCACTTTTTTTTTATGAATACGTTGTATATTGTTAGCTACATGGGCTGGATTCTAGAATACCTAACACACTTAAATAGCAATTTTCTTGTTGCAATGTTTTCTTTTAGCTAAAATTGATGAAAAATCATAAAATTCGGGCGCGGAAGCAAATATTTTTATGATTTTTTGCAAAAATGAGGTCAGATTTTACCTATTTTTGAAATGGATATTTTTGTTAAAACATTCATAAACATGCTTTTGGATCTATACTATGAATAAAATATGATGAAAAATTATAAAATTCGGACGCGGAAGCAGATATTTATATAATTTTTTACAAAAATAAAGTCAGATTTTTCATATTTTTGATGAATACGTTGTATATTGTAAGCTTCATTGGCTGGATTCTAGAATACCTACCATACTTGAAATAGCAATTTTCTTGTTGCAATGTTTTCTTTTACCTAAATTATGAAGAAAATTCAAAAATTTCGGGCGCGGAAGCAAATATTTATATGATTTTTTACAAACATAAAGTCAGATGTTACCTATTCTTGAAATGGATATTTTTGTTAAAACATTCATAAACATGCTTTTGGACCTATACTGTGGATAAAATATGATAAAAAATTATAAAATTCGGGCGCGGAAGCAAATATTTATATGATTTTTTACAAAAAAAAGTCAGATTTTACCTATTTTTGATGAATACGTTGTATATTGTAAACTACATGGGCTGGATTCTAGAATACCTAACACACTTGAAATAGCAATTTTCTCATTGCAATGTTTTCTTTTAGCTAATATATGATGAAAAATCATTAAATTCGGGCGCGGAAGCAAATATTTATATGATTTTTTACAAAAATAAAGTCAGATTTTACCTATTTTTGTAATGGGTATTTTTGTTAAAACATTCATAAACATGCTTTTGGACCTATACTATGGATAAAATATGATGAAAAATTATAAAATTCGGGCGCGGAAGCAAATATTTATATAATTTTTTACAAAAATAAAGTCAGATTTTACTTATTTTAGATGAATGCGTTGTATATTGTAAGCTTCATATTCTGGATTCTAGAATACCTACCACACTTGAAATAACAATTTTCTTGTTGCACTGTTATTTTTTTTTAGCTAAAATATGATGAAAAATCATAAAATTCGGGCGCGGAAGCAAATATTTATATGATTTTTTACAAAGATAAAGTCAGATTTTACCTATTCTTGAAATGGATATTTTTGTTAAAACATTCATAAACATGCTTTTGGACCTATCCTGTGGATAAAATATGATGAAAAATTATAAAACTCGGGCGCGGAAGCAAATATTAATATGACTTTTTACAAAAAAAAGTCAGATTTTACCTATTTTTGATGAATACGTTGTGTATTGTAAGCTACATGAGCTGGATTCTAGAATACCTAACACACTTGAAATAGCAATTTTCTTGTTGCAATGTTTTCTTTTAGCTAAAATTGATGAAAAATCATAAAATTCGGGCGCGGAAGCAAATATTTTTATGATTTTTTACAAAAAGAAAGTCAGATTTTACCTATTTTTTATGAATGCGTTGTATATTGTAAGCTTCATTGGCTGGATTCTAGAATACCTACCACACTTGAAATAGCAGTTTTCTTGTTGCAATGTTTTCTTTTACCTAAATTATGATGAAAAATCATAAAATTCGGGCGCGGAAGCAAATATTTATATGATTTTTTACAAACATAAAGTCAGATTTTACCTATTCTTGAAATGGATATTTTTGTTAAAACATTCATAAACATGCTTTTGGACCTATACTGTGGATAAAATATGATAAAAAATTATAAAATTCGGGCGCGGAAGCAAATATTTATATAATTTTTTACAAAAAAAAGTCAGATTTTACCTATTTTTGATGAATGCGTTGTATATTGTAAGCTTCATTGGCTGGATTCTAAAATACCTACCACACTTGAAATAGCAGTTTTCTTGTTGCAATGTTTTCTTTTACCTAAATTATGATGAAAAATCATAAAATTCGGGCGCGGAAGCAAAAATTTATATGATTTTTTACAAAAATAAAGTCAGATTTTAACCATTCTTGAAATGGATATTTTTGTTAAAACATTCATAAACTTGCTTTTGGACCTATACTATGGATAAAATATAATGAAAAATTATAACATTCGGGCGCGGAAGCAAATATTTATATGATTTTTTACAAAAAAAATGTCAGATTTCATTTTTTTTTGATGAATACGTTGTATATTGTAAGCTACATGGGCTGGCTTCTAGAATACTTAACAAAACTTGAAATAGCAATTTTCTTGTTGCAATGTTTTCTTTTTGCTAAAATTGATGAATTATCATAATTTTCGGGCGCGGAAGCAAATATTTTTATGATTTTTTACAAAAATTAAGTCAAATTTTACCTATTCTTGAAATGGATATTTTTGTTAAAACATTCATAAACATGCTTTTGGACCTATACTGTGGATAAAATATGATAAAAAATTATAAAACTCGGGCGCGGAAGCAAATATTTATATGATTTTTTACAAAAAAAAAGTCAGATTTTACCTACTTTTGACGAATACGTTGTATATTGTAAGCTTCATTGGCTGGATTCTAGAGTACCTACCACACTTGAAATAGCTATTTTCTTGTTGCAATATTTTCTTTTACCTAAATTATGATGAAATACCATAAATTTCGGGCGCGAAAGCAAATATTTATATGATTTTTTACAAACATAAAGTCAGATTTTACCTATTCTTGAAATGGATATTTTTGTTAAAACATTCATAAACATGCTTTTGGACCTATACTGTGGATAAAATATGATAAAAAATTATAAAATTCGGGCGCGGAAGCAAATATTTATATAATTTTTTACAAAAAAAAAGTCAGATTTTACCTATTTTTGATGAATACGTTGTATATTGTAAGCTACATGGGCTGGATTCTAGAATACCTAACACACTTGAAATAGCAATTTTCTCATTGCAATGTTTTCATTTAGCTAAAATATAATAAAAAATCATTAAATTCGGGCGCGGAAGCAAATATTTATATGATTATTTACAAAAATAAAGTCAGATTTTACCTATTTTTGAAATGGGTATTTTTGTTAAAACATTCATAAACATGCTTTTGGACCTATACTATGGATAAAATATGATGAAAAATGATAAAATTCGGGCGCGGAAGCAAATATTTATATAATTTTGCAAAAATAAAGTCAGATTTTTCATATTTTTGATGAATACGTTGTATATTGTAAGCTTCATTGGCTGGATTCTAGAATACCTACCATACTTGAAATAGCAATTTTCTTGTTGCAATGTTTTCTTTTACCTAAATTATGATGAAAATTCATAAAATTTGGGCGCGGAAGCAAATATTTTATTTTTTACAAAGATAAAGTCAGATTTTACCTATTCTTGAAATAGATATTTTTGTTAAAACATTCATAAAGATGCTTTTGGACCTATACTGTGGATAAAATATGATATAAAATTATAAAATTCGGGCGCGGATGCAAATATTGATATAATTTTTTACAAAAAAAAAGTCAGATTTTACTTATTTTTGATGAATACGTTGTATATTGTAAGCTACATGGGCTGGATTCTAGAATACCTAATACACTTGAAATAGCAATTTTCTCATTGCAATGTTTTCTTTTAGCTAAAATATAATAAAAAATCATTAAATTACGGCGCGGAAGTAAATATTTATATGATTTTTTACAAAAATAAAGTCAGATTTTACCTATTTTTGAAATGGGTATTTTTGTTAAAACATTCATAAACATGCTTTTGGACCTATACTATGGATAAAATATGATGAAAAATGATAAAATTCGGGCGCGGAAGCAAATATTTATATAATTTTGCAAAAATAAAGTCAGATTTTTCATATTTTTGATGAATACGTTGTATATTGTAAGCTTCATTGGCTGGATTCTAGAATACCTACCATACTTGAAATAGCAATTTTCTTGTTGCAATGTTTTCTTTTACCTAAATTATGATGAAAATTCATAAAATTCGGGCGCGGAAGCAAATATTTTATTTTTTACAAAGATAAAGTCAGATTTTACCTATTCTTGAAATAGATATTTTTGTTAAAACATTCATAAAGATGCTTTTGGACCTATACTGTGGATAAAATATGAAGAAAAATTATAAAACTCGGGCGCGGAAGCAAATATTTATATGATTTTTTACAAAAAAAAAGTCAGATTTCACTTTTTTTTTATGAATACGTTGTATATTGTTAGCTACATGGGCTGGATTCTAGAATACCTAACACACTTAAATAGCAATTTTCTTGTTGCAATGTTTTCTTTTAGCTAAAATTGATGAAAAATCATAAAATTCGGGCGCGGAAGCAAATATTTATATGATTTTTTACAAACATAAAGTCAGATGTTACCTATTCTTGAAATGGATATTTTTGTTAAAACATTCATAAACATGTTTTTGGACCTATACTGTGGATAAAATATGATAAAAAATTATAAAATTCGGGCGCGGAAGCAAATATTTATATGATTTTTTACAAAAAAAAGTCAGATTTTACCTATTTTTGATGAATACGTTGTATATTGTAAGCTACATGGGCTGGATTCTTGAATACCTAACACACTTGAAATAGCAATTTTCTCATTGCAATGTTATCTTTTAGCTAATATATGATGAAAAATCATTAAATTCGGGCGCGGAAGCAAATATTTATATGATTTTTTACAAAAATAAAGTCAGATTCTACCTATTTTTGAAATGGATATTTTTGTTAAAACATACATAAAAATGCTTTTGGACCTATACTATGGATAAAATATGATGAAAAATTATAAAATTCGGGCGCGGGAGCAAATATTTATTTAATTTTTTTACAAAAATAAAGTCAGATTTTACCTATTTTAGATGAATGCGTTGTATAATGTAAGCTTCATAGGCTGGATTCTAGAATACCTACCACACTTGAAATAGCAATTTTCTTGTTGCAATGTTTTCTTTTAGCTAAAATATGATGAAAAGTCATAAAATTCGGGCGCGGAAGCAAATATTTATATGATTTTTTACTAAGATAAAGTCAGATTTTACCTATTCTTGAAATAGATATTTTTGTTAAAACATTCATAAAGATGCTTTTGGACCTATACTGTGGATAAAATATGATGAAAAATTATAAAACTCGGGCGCGGAAGCAAATATTTATATGATTTTTTACAAAAAAAAAGTCAGATTTCACTTTTTTTTTATGAATACGTTGTATATTGTTAGCTACATGGGCTGGATTCTAGAATACCTAACACACTTAAATAGCAATTTTCTTGTTGCAATGTTTTCTTTTAGCTAAAATTGATGAAAAATCATAAAATTCGGGCGCGGAAGCAAATATTTTTATGATTTTTTGCAAAAATGAAGTCAGATTTTACCTATTTTTGAAATGGATATTTTTGTTAAAACATTCATAAACATGCATTTGGACCTATACTATGAATAAAATATGATGAAAAATTATAAAATTCGGACGCGGAAGCAGATATTTATATAATTTTTTACAAAAATAAAGTCAGATTTTTCATATTTTTGATGAATACGTTGTATATTGTAAGCTTCATTGGCTGGATTCTAGAATACCTACCATACTTGAAATAGCAATTTTCTTGTTGCAATGTTTTCTTTTACTTAATTATGAAGAAAATTCATAAATTTCGGGCGCGGAAGCAAATATTTATATGATTTTTTACAAACATAAAGTCAGATGTTACCTATTCTTGAAATGGATATTTTTGTTAAAACATTCATAAACATGCTTTTGGACCTATACTGTGGATAAAATATGATAAAAAATTATAAAATTCGGGCGCGGAAGCAAATATTTATATGATTTTTTACAAAAAAAAGTCAGATTTTACCTATTTTTGATGAATACGTTGTATATTGTAAGCTACATGGGCTGGATTCTAGAATACCTAACGCACTTGAAATAGCAATTTTCTCATTGCAATGTTTTCTTTTAGCTAATATATGATGAAAAATCATTAAATTCGGGCGCGGAAGCAAATATTTATATGATTTTTTACAAAAATAAAGTCAGATTTTACCTCTTTTTGTAATGGGTATTTTTGTTAAAACATTCATAAACATGCTTTTGGACCTATACTATGGATAAAATATGATGAAAAATTATAAAATTCGGGCGCGGAAGCAAATATTTATATAATTTTTTACAAAAATAAAGTCAGATTTTACCTATTTTAGATGAATGCGGTGTATATTGTAAGCTTCATATTCTGGATTCTAGAATACCTACCACACTTGAAATAACAATTTTCTTGTTGCACTGTTTTTTTTTTTAGCTAAAATATGATGAAAAATCATAAAATTCGGGCGCGGAAGCAAATATTTATATGATTTTTTACAAAGATAAAGTCAGATTTTACCTATTCTTGAAATGGATATTTTTGTTAAAACATTCATAAACATGCTTTTGGACCTATCCTGTGGATAAAATATGATGAAAAATTATAAAACTCGGGCACGGAAGCAAATATTAATATGACTTTTTACAAAAAAAAGTCAGATTTTACCTATTTTTTAAGAATACGTTGTGTATTGTAAGCTACATGAGCTGGATTCTAGAATACCTAACACACTTGAAATAGCAATTTTCTTGTTGCAATGTTTTCTTTTAGCTAAAATTGATGAAAAATCATAAATTTCGGGCGCGGAAGCAAATATTTTTATGATTTTTTACAAAAAGAAAGTCAGATTTTACCTATTTTTTATGTATACGTTGTATATTGTAAGCTACATGGGCTGGATTCTAGAATACCTAACACACTTGAAATAGCAATTTTCTTGTTGCAATGTTTTCTTTTAGCTAATATATGATGAAAAATCATTAAATTCGGGCGCGGAGGCAAATATTTATATGATTTTTTACAAAAATAAAGTCAGATTTTACCTATTCTTGAAGTGGATATTTTTGTTAAAACATTCATAAACATGCTTTTGGACCTATACTGTGGATAACATATGATGAAAAATTATAAAATTCGGGCGCGGAAGCAAATATTTATATGATTTTTTACAAAAATAAACACAGATTTTACCTATTCTCGATGAATACGGTGTGTTTTGTAAGCTACATGGGCTGGTTTCTAGAATACCTAACACACTTGAAATAGCAATTTTCTTGTTGCAATGTTTTCTTTTAGCTAATATATGATGAAAAATCATTAAATTCGGGCGCGGAATCAATATTTATATGATTTTTTACAAAAATAAAGTCAGATTTTACCTATTCTTGAAATGGATATTTTTGTTAAAACATTCATAAACATGTTTTTGGACCTATACTGTGGATAAAATATGATGAAAAATTATAAACCTCGGGCTCGGAAGCAAATATTAATATGACTTTTTACAAAAAAAAGTAAGATTTTACCTATTTTTGATGAATACGTTGTATATTGTAAGCTACATGAGCTGGATTCTAGAATACCTAACACACTTGATATTGCAATTTTCTTGTTGCAATGTTTTCTTCTAGCTAAAATTGATGAAAAATCATAAAACTCGGGCGCGGAAGCAAATATTTCTATGATTTTTTACAAAAAAAAAGTCAGATTTTACCTATTTTTGAAATGGATATTTTTGTTAAAACATTAATAAACATGCTTTTGGACCTATACTGTGGATAAAATATGATGAAAAATTATAAAACTCGGGCGCGGAAGCAAATATTTATATAATTTTTTACAAAAAAAAAGTCAGATTTTAACTATTTTTCATGAATACGTTGTATATTGTAAGCTACATGGGCTGGATTCTAGAATACCTAACACACTTAAAATAGCAATTTTCTTGTTGCAATGTTTTCTTTTAGCTAAAATATGATGAAAAATCATAAAATTCGGGCGCGGAAGCAAATATTTATATGATTTTTTACAAAGATAAAGTCAGATTTTACCTATTCTTGAAATAGATATTTTTGTTAAAACATTTATAAAGATGCTTTTGGACCTATACTGTGGATAAAATATGATGAAAAATTATAAAACTCGGGCGCGGAAGCAAATATTTATATGATTTTTTACAAAAAAAAAGTCAGATTTTACTTTTTTTTTTATGAATACGTTGTATTTTGTTAGCAAAATGGGCTGGATTCTAGAATACCTAACACACTTAAATAGCAATTTTCTTGTTGCAATGTTTTCTTTTAGCTAAAATTGATGAAAAATCATAAAATTCGGGCGCGGAAGCAAATATTTTTATGATTTTTTACAAAAAGAAAGTCAGATTTTACCTATTTTTTATGTATACGTTGTATATTGTAAGCTATATGGGCTGGATTCTAGAATATCTAACACACTTGAAATAGCAATTTTCTTGTTGCAATGTTTTCTTTTTGCTAAAATATGATGAAAAATCATAAAATTCGGGCGTGGAATCAATATTTATATGATTTTTCACAAAAATAAAGTCAGATTTTACCTATTTTTGAAATGGATATTTTTGTTAAGACATATATAAACATGCTTTTGGACCTATACTATGGATAAAATATGATGAAAAATTATAAAACTCGGTCGCGGAAGCAAATATTAATATGAATTTTTACAAAAAAAAATCAGATTTTACCTATTTTTTATGTATACGTTGTATATTGTAAGCTACATGAGCTGGATTCTAGAATACCTAACACACTTGAAATAGCAATTTTCTTGTTGCAATGTTTTCTTTTAGCTAAAATTGATGAAAAATCATAAAATTCGGGCGCGAAAGCAAATATTTTTATGATTTTTTACAAAAAGAAAGTCAGATTTTACCTATTTTTTATGTATACTTTGTATATTGTAAACTACATGGGCTGGATTCTAGAATACCTAACACACTTGAAATAGCAATTTTCTTGTTGCAATGTTTTATTTTAGCTAATATATGATGAAAAATCATTAAATTCGGGCGCGGAAGCAAATATTTATATGATTTTTTACAAAAATAAAGTCAGATTTTACCTATTCTTGAAATGGATATTTTTGTTAAAACATTCATAAACATTCTTTTGGACCTATACTGTGGATAACATATGATGAAAAATTATAAAATTCGGGCGCGGAAGCAAATATTTATATGATTTTTTTACAAAAATAAACACAGATTTTACCTGTTCTCGATGAATACGGTGTGTTTTGTAAGCTACATGGGCTGGATTCTAGAATACCTAACACACTTGAAATAGCAATTTTCTTGTTGCAATGTTTTCTTTTAGCTAATATATGATGAAAAATCATTAAATTCGGGCGCGGAAGCAAATATTTATATGATTTTTTACAAAGATAAAGTCAGATTTTACCTATTTTTGAAATGAATATTTTTGTCAAAACATTTATATACATGCTTTTGGACCTATAACATGGATAAAATATGATGAAAAATTATAAAATTCGGGCGCGGAAGCAAATATTTATATAGTTATTTACAAAAATAAAGTCAGATTTTACCTATTTTTGATGAATACGTTCTATATTGTAAGCTATATGGGCTGGATTCTAGAATATCTAACACACTTGAAATAGCAATTTTCTTGTTGCAATGTTTTCTTTTTGCTAAAATATGATGAAAAATCATAAAATTCGGGCGTGGAATCAATATTTATATGATTTTTCACAAAAATAAAGTCAGATTTTACCTATTTTTGAAATGGATATTTTTGTTAAAACATTCATAAACATGCTTTTGGACCTATACTATGGATAAAATATGATAAAAAATTATAAAATTCGGGCGCGGAAGCAAATATTTATATATTTTTTTACAAAAATTAAAAATCAGATTTTACCTATTTTTGATGAATACGTTGTATATTGTAAGCTTCATTTGCTGGATTCTTGAATACCTACCACACTTGAAATAGCAATTTCGTTGTTGCAATGTTTTCTTTTACCTAAATTATGATAAAAAATCATTAAATTCGGGCGCGGAAGCAAATATTTATATGATTTTTTACAAAAATAAAGTCAGATTTTACTTATTCTTGAAATGGATATTTTTGTTAAAACATTCATAAACATGCTTTTGGACCTACGCAGTGCATAGAATATGATGAAAAATTATAAAATTCGGGCGCGGAAGCAAATATTTATATGAATTTTTACAAAAATAAAGTCAGATTTTACCTATTTTTGATGAATACGTTGTAAATTGTAAGCTTCATTGGCTGGATTCTAGAATACCTACCACACTTGAAATAGCAATTTCCTTGTTGCAATGTTTTCTTTTACCTAATTTATGATAAAAAATCGTAAAATTCGGGCGCGGAAGCAAATATTTATATGATTTTTTACAAAAATAAAGTCAGATTTTACCCATTCTTGAAATGGATATTTTTGTTAAAACATTCATAAACATGCTTTTGGACCTATACTGTGGATAAAATATGATGAAAGATTATAAAATTCTGGCGCGGAAGCAAATATTTGTATGATTTTTTACAAAAAAAAAGTCAGATTTTACCTATTGTTGATGAATACGTTGTATATTGTAAGCTACATTGGCTGGATTCTAGAATATCTAACACACTTGAAATAGCAATTTTCTCATTGCAATGTTTTCTTTTAGCTAAAATATGATGAAAAATCATTAAATTCAGGCGCGGAAGACAATATTTATATGATTTTTTACAAAAATAAAGTCAGATTTTACCTATTTTTGAAATGGGTATTTTTGTTAAAACATTCATAAACATGCTTTTGGACCTATACTATGGATAAATTATGATGAAAAATCATAAAATTCGGGCACGGAAATAAATATTTATATGATTTTTTACAAAAATAAAGTCAGATATTAACTATTCTAAAAATGGATATTTTTGATAAAACATTCTTAAACATGCTTTTGGACCTATACTGTGGATAAAATATGATGAAAATTATAAAACTCGGGCGCGGAAGCAAATATTTATATGATTTTTTACAAAAAAAAGTCAGATTTTACCTATTTTTGATGAATATGTTGTATTTTGTAAGCTACATGGGCTGGATTTATAGAATACCTAACACACTTGAAATAGCAATTTTTTGTTGCAATGTTTTCTTTTTGCTAAAATTGATGAAAAATCATAAAATTCGGGCACGGAAGCAAATATTTATATGATTTTTTACAAAAATAAAGTCAAATTTTACCTATTCTTGAAATGGATATTTTTGTTAAAACATTCATAAACAAGCTTTTGGACGTACACAGTGGATAAAATATGATGAAAAATTATAAAATTCGGGCGCGGAAGCAAATATTTATATGAATTTTTACAAAAATAATGTCAGATTTTACCTATTTTTGATGAATACGTTGTATATTGTAAGCTACATGGGCTGGATGCTAGAACACCTAACACACTTGAAATAGCTATTTTCTTGTTGCAATGTTTTCTTTTACCAAAATTATGATGAAAAATCATAAAATTCGGGCACGGAAGCAAATTTTTATATGATTTTTTACAAAAATAAAGTCAGATTTTACCTTTTCTTGAAATGGATATTTTTGTTAAAACATTCATAAACATGCTTTTGGACCTATACTGTGGGGAAAATATGATGAAAAATTATAAAATTCGGGCGCGGAAGCAAATATTTATATAATTTTTTACAAAAATAAAGTCAGATTTTACTTATTTTTGATGAATACGTTGTATATTGTAAGCTTCATTGGCTGGATTCTAGAATACCTACCTCACTTGAAATAGCAATTTTCTTGTTGCAATGTTTTCTTTTACCTAGATTATGATAAAGACATGCTGATTTTGAAAAATTCCATTTTTTCTGTGAATAATGCATAAGACAGCAGCTGCTTTTATAGAATATGATAATATTTTATCAAGTTGTGGTCTTTTGTTTAAAATTTTCCATTTTTTATATATAGAACTACGTATAAGAAAATTTGCTTTTTATTTTTTATCAATTTGTGGTATTGGTTAAACACAATTTATTACAATGTACATAAACGAAAATACGATATGTTACATATAAAAGGTAATACAAAAATAATATATAAGATTTAGTAATATAAAAAAGGAACATAGTAAATATTAAAAAAATTATAAACAGTAACATAAGAAAAATTATATACATTTTTTAAATGAAAATAATAGTTACAAAGGAATGATAATACTAAATAACCTAATAACTTTTGTTTATAGGACATATCGTGAACAATTAAAGTTCCAATTTGGGATGAAATTGAAACACGTTTCCACATCCAGTGTAATAAATGCAGGAAGTTTTGTAGCATGAAATCGTCCCTGGAAATTCACAGGTTGGAGGTGTGAAAACTCATGTTGTTTTTCCCTTACACCCCGGACACTTTTTTGGAAGTCCCACACATTCGGGTTTTCGATAGTATTTGCATTTTGGAGGATCCATACTTATACAGAAATGAGATTAGTAGGATAACGGTTTGGGAATATTATGAGTAATAACAAAAAAAGAACAAACAATACAGGTAATACATATATATTTAAAATACATTTAAAAATAAGAAAAAAATATATAATAAAATAATAAGAGTTACAAGCTAGTTTCCATAGCTTTTAATTCAATACAGGGACAAGTAACAGGGGAATTCCGTTGAAACAATTGTGTATTACATTCATAACAATAATTATTTTCAAAATCTTTTAAAAATTCTAACATTTCACAATTTTTTAATATTAAATGATCTTTAAAAGTGGTTTAAAATACAAAATACCACTAATTTTTCCTTGCATTTGTAGAAAACTTTGTTCCTTACATATTTTTACAAACGGTTTTTGCATCCAATATCTTACACATACACGACAGTAATGCTGACACATCCAAGAAAAATTACCAGTTGATAAAAAAAAACGTATAATATTTTATATTTATATGATTATTATCATTAAAGCAATATGGTATAATATTTTCTGAAGTTCCATATTTCCATATTTTATAATGATCTAAATTAAAATAATCTAAACTAATGTTTTCTCTTTTTTCTCTTCCCTCTTCTTCTATTAACTGTTTAAAGCAAATTTCATCATCGCTTGGATCGAAACAATCTATAAATTCAGATATTTTTTTTTAACAATATGTTTACTTTTTATACTGCAAATCTGAAACTAGAATAATATAATTTTTATATATATTTTTTCTTATTTTTTTTTGCTTTTAAATATTTCTAGAATTATTTAATTGAAAATTTCTTAGTAAAATTTTATTTCAGCATAATTGTCCTTGTTAAAGTTAACTTGAATGTATTTGTCTTTCAATAGTTGAACTTCTTCTTCAGTTAGAGTGTTATAACTACTGATATTTGGTACGACCAATATAAAATAGGATAGATAAAAATATTTTGTATAAAAGATACTTTTCTATGAATTTTTGTAGATATTGTTCAACATAGAATATACAAAGCAAGTAGAAAATATTCCAATGTAAGCATACTTATAAATATTAAATTGCTAATATATTTTAATTAAATATTTAATTATTTTAGATTATTATGAAACAGCTCAGTGAAAAGAAATCTCAAAGAAGTACTGGAATGGGAATGAATAAAAAAATACTAAACACTCCTAAAAATACGAAAAAAAAAATTACCATCAAAGTGTTTGAAAAATCTTCCTGTTACCAATAAAGAAAATATAGAGCCCAGTAATCAGCAGACACATGAAGAATCTGTAAATTCACGAAACCAAAAACAAGAACTAGAACAAGGACAACTACAACAGTCTAATATTACTTTTTTCAACAATGATGGTTTTGTGTCAACTATTTTAAATTTTCAACAAATGAATAAAAATAATAGAAAATTTTTATTAGAATACAAATATTCATTAAATTCAGAATTAAATAAGTGGATAAGCGTAGGGTTTGATCCAACTAAAAATTTTGAAATTGTTGTAAGACTTTCAAATACAAATTATTCTAATATAATTTGTTTTAATTTAACAGACTGGTTTAAATTTTGTCATTTATAAAACATTATTCTAAGTTACTTTTATAACCAAAGTAATATTGAATATCGCAATTTAAAAGAACATCACTTAATATTTGATAGTGTTAATTATATAAAATTATTATTTATAAAATGACATGGTGAAAATATATGTCTGATTTTAGAATCTGTTGAAAATTTATTTAGATTTTCACATGACATAAATAATTATATAAATGTTTTACAACATTTAAACTTTTATAATTATTATTTAGATAGAATTGGTACGACATACTTGTTAGCGGAAAGTAAAACAGAAACTATTAATAATATTATTAAGACAGAATCTATACATAGTATTTATAGCATTGCTATGAAAGAATTTTTACAGGAATATTCCGATATTATAGAAGACATTGTATTATATTAATATATATTTATATATTGTTTTATTTATTAAGTATATATATATAGTATTTATTGTAAAAAATATTTTTAAGTTAAATTACTGAAATGTAATATTGTTTATTTACTTGTAAATAATAAATAAAAAATTAAATAGTGTTTTTATTTTATCTCAATATGCATTCATGATACAATGTAAAAACACAAGATACAAGAAACCACAAAAAATGATATATATAGATATACCTATATATATATATATATATATATATATATATATATATATATATATATATATATATATTTAAATACACAATTAAATTTTACGACAAAAAAATGTTGTCATTTGACGTAATTAGTTCGTCTTTTAAAAAACCTATATTTTGTGGGCGAATTATGAACACAGGCGATATTATTGATCTAACAACATTTTTAACTCAGTGTTTATTTATTTTAATAAACAAAGTGGGTGAATTTATGTTTTAATAAAAAAGGTAATACTGAGATAACTACAAATATTTATCATAACTGTAAGATGGGGTATATTTGTCTATATGATGCTTTTACTGAATGGTTTGAACGAAATGTAAAACAACCCATTTTATTTATTTATTTATTTATTTATTTATTTATTTATTGTTGGCTATTTTTACACAAGAGTGTTTATAGAATGTCAAATAAAAATCTAAGTATAAATACATATACATAATACATAATGGTACATTACAATTTTTAAATAATATATTTCATGACAGAAATTTGCGAAATTAAAATTTAAGTATTCATCCGTTGAGTAAAACCCGTTTTTTAAAAGAAATACTTTGATTTTCATTTTGAACTTTTTGTTGTCCAGAAGTTTTATATTTTCGGGTAAAATATTATACAAATCAAGATTTATTTTGTTTTTAATGCACATCTGAAGCTTCATTCGAGTTTTTCTGAAAAGTTTTGCATAACGTTTATTTTATGCATGATAATCGCCATTTGTAGGTAAAGTACATTTATTTTTATGGATCTCTATTACTGTATGGAAAATAAATAGACACGGAAGAGTCATAATACCCAATTCACAAAAGTGTGGTTTACAATGATCTCTAAAACCTACATTGGAAATAATTCTTACAGCAGTTTTTTGAAGTTTAAAATCCTGATATGCTGCAGTGAAATTACCCCACCAAATTGTGCCATACGAAATTAGAGAATGAAAAAGTGCAAAATATACCGTCCTAAGTGTAGACTTATGTAGCAAGGGTTGTAACCTACGTAAAAGGAAAATAGGACTTGATAATTTTTTGCACAACATATCTACGTGAGACTTCCCATTCAAACTGTCGTTTATTTATAAACCTTGAAGTGATACTGATTTATTTTCATTAAACAGTCTGTTACTAGAAATGATTAACAGTTGCGTTTTATCTTTATTTAAAAGTAAATTACTTGCAGCAAACCATGCTTCTGTAAGCAATAAATTAGATTCATTAAGCTTTAGAAGATTATTAAAATTTTTATGTTTGCATATTAAGGTTGTGTCGTCGGCATAAAGAGTACTACTACTGAGCTCTACAAAAGAACTGAAATCATTTAGGTAAATGATGAAAAATAAATTGCCTAAAATAGACCCTTGTGGGACACCATGTTTAACCTGAATGAAACCTGATTGATATCCATCGATTAAGACACTCTGATGACGAGTTGCTAAGTAAGATTTAAAAAATAATAATGCCTCCTGCTGAATTCCATAGAACTCCAATTTCTTTAAAATAATTTCATGCGATACACAATCAAACGCTTTGGAAAGATCGCAAAGTGTCATTGCTACATGCTGACCCTCTTCAAGAGCTATTGTTACATTATCAATAACACTTAAAATCGCTTTGATAGTAGAATGATCTCGTCGAAAACCAAACTGGCTATCACAGAGTAAATTATTGCTTTCAAAGTATTCCAATAATCTATTTTTTAAAATAATTGCAAACACTTTAGAAATTGTTGGAATTAGAGAAATAGGTCTATAATTACATTCTTGTGATGGGTCACCCTTTTTGTACAGCGGAAGAATTTTCGAAACTTTAAAACAATCAGGATAGATCTCTTCTGTAATACATTTATTAAATAATGAAGTCAGAGGTTCAGTGACGTATTCTATTATGTTTTTTAATAAATTATTACTTATGTTGTAAATATCCAGGCATTTTGAATCTTTAAGTGACTTTATTGCATTAAAAGTCTCGACAACATCTATTTGATCTAAAACAAATTCACAAGTTGGAGGTTTAATTTTACTTTTTAAAATATCCTTAGCCTTGTAAGTCTTATTCGAAATATCTTTAATGATGTTTGAAGCTACATTGGCAAAATATTCATTTAAGTTATCTGGTGTTAAATTTGAGGGTAAAGTATTATTATTGTGGAACTTGTTGCGTTCATAATTGATTATTCGCCAACTATCTTTACACTTATTGGCAGAAGATTGCAATAAAGTATTATAAGCTGTAGATTTTTTACGTTTAATTTCGTTTTTATACCTTTTAAGCCTAGTTTTATATAGATTATATAAATCTTTAGATTGTGTGCTATTGAAAAATGATTTAATAGTGTTTAATTCTAGTCTCATTCTTTTAAGAGAAGAATCAAACCAATGAATAGGAGAATTGTGAGCTATGTATAGATATTTTTTTATAAGGAAAATAAACATCAATTAAAGCGTTCAAACAGCTTAATAAAGAAAAAGCGTAAACTGCCGCATTTGACAAACATTCGCTAAAGATAGTACAAAAGTTAATAAGACACAAGGCCATTTTAAAATTTTCGATATTTTTTCGAGTAAAACTTCTTTTGTCAATTCTACCTTGGACTTTTTTATCCTGATTTGTTTCTATAGCTATAATTTGACCCTTTTTTTTAAATCAAATGTCAGAATTCCAAGAACGTGACAGTGGCAAAGCTTTGAAACGAATTCTTTATTTACAAGTAAGTTTTTTCAAATTTTTTTATGATATTTTTTATTATTAAAATATTTAATTTTTACAGGTGAATATAAATAAATACGATCCTACAAAATGTGGTGACTCTTCGTATATAGAACTACCACTAAATATAAAAAATAAGCAAGCTGTTATTAATGTAAAAAACAGTGACAATAAGTGTTTTGTATGGTCACTCCTTTCCGCTATGTGTCCAGCAAAAAAACATAATGATCGTGTGTCTAAATATCCTAAAAATCATGATTTTTTAATTTTTAATTTAAAAAACATACATTTTCCTATTACTTTGACAAACATTGAAAAATTTGAAAAACAAAATAAAATTTCGATTAATGTTTACGGTTTAGAATATGATATGAAATTAAAATTATATGTTGTTGTTGGACCATTACATTTCACAAAAAATAAGCTAGACAATCATTTTAATCTTTTATATTGGAAAAAAGATAATATGGGACATTACGCTTGGATAAAATAACTTTCTCTTCTTTTATTATCTCAACTATCTAAAAATAAAAATAAAACATTTATTTGTGAGAGATGTCTTCAATATTTTTGTACTGAAGCTATTTTAAGACAACATGAAAAAGATTGTATGAATTTCGACGCTGTTAAAATTGAAATGCCAAATGAGGATAATAAATGGATTAAATTTAAAAATTTTATGTGCAAAGAGCGTCATCCTTTTGTCATTTATGCAGATTTTGAATGTCTAACAACTCCTGTTTATACCTGTCAACCAAATCCATCCAATTCTTATACAAATATTTCTCAACATCATGTACCATGTGCTGTCGGGTATCAATTAAAATGTTCTTACGATGATACATTATCATTTTATGAATCATTTCGTGGACCGGAAGCAGCAAAATGGTTCATGAATCGGATGAAAGATATAGTAGGATTAATACAAACAATTTCTGAAAATATTGTTCCTTTGAAAATGACAAATGAAGAATGGCAAAATTACAATTAAGCTGTGATCTGCCACATTTGTCTCAAAATCTTAGGAGAAGATAAAGTAAGAGACCATTGTCACTTTTCTGGTATGTTGTTAATTTAATTATTAATATTTGTTAACTATTATTGAATAGTTAAAGGAAAATATCAAGGAGCTGCTCATAGATCATATAATTTGTGTTATAAAAAACCTAAATATATTCCTATTTTCTTCCATAATCTTGGTGGCTATGATAGTCACCTTTTTATACGCGAATTTGGAGTAGATGAAGAAAATATTGTATTAATACCTATGAATAACGAGAGATTTATTTCATTTTCCAAAAACGTGAATGGTATTGTGCTTCGTTTTTTAGATTCATTCAGGTATTTTTATAAATGTTTAGTTTTTTTATAATTTATTAATATTTTTTCTTATAGATTTCTTAATTGTTCACTCGAAAAACTTGTGAGCTATTTAATGCCCGCCCAATGTACTTTATTAAATAAGTACTACCCTACTGATTGGAAATTTAATATGTTAAAAAGAAAAGGTATATTTCCATATGATTATATTAATTCATGGGAACGTTTAGAAGAAGTACAACTACCGTCAAAATCATCGTTTTACTCCAGACTATGTGATAAATCTGTATCAGATGATGATTACAACCATGCATTAAATGTGTGGAAATTATTTGATCATGAAAACTTAGGCGACTATCTAGAGTTGTATCTTCAAACAGATGTATTGCTTTTGTCTGATGTATTTAAAAATTTTAGAAATATTTGTTTAAATGCATATGAATTGGACCCTGTTCATTATTATACAACTCCAGGTAAACATATTCTAAATATTTTTTTGTTCATGCATAAGATTTATTTATTATAATTTCGTTTTGCAGGACTAGCATGGGATGCCATGTTGAAAATTACAGAAGTAGAGCTGGAGTTACTGACTGATATTGACATGATATTATTTTTTGAAAGAGGCATACGTGGTGGTATTTCTCAGTGTTCAAACCGCTACGCCAAAGCAAACACTATTTATATGAATTCATTTAACCCAAAAGAACCGCAAGAGTTTCTTATGTACTTGGACGCTTGTAATTTGTAGGGTTGGGCAATGACACAATGTTTACCACATGGTGGCTTCACATGGTTAAGTGACGAGAATATTAAAACACTAGACATTACTAATATACCTGACAATGGATTAGATGGATACATTTTTGAAGTTGACTTGGAATATCCAATAAACTTACACGACCTACATAAGGATTTGCCCGTATGTGCAGAACAACAAAAACCCCCAAATTCCAAATTTAAGAAACTTCTTACAACACTATATGATAAAAAAAAATGTAATACATTATAAAAATTTAAAACAAGTATTGGAATTTGGACTAAAAATAATTAAAATTCATCGTGTTATAAAATTTAAACAATCATTTTGGCTTAAGCAGTATATTGACAAAAATACAAATTTTCGGAAATACGCAAAAAACAATTTTGAAAAAAACTTCTTTAAACTAATGAATAACGCCGTTTACGGGAGAAGTATGGAAAATATAGAAATAGATATGATATAAAACTAGTTTCGAAATGGAATGGAAGAGGTGGGGCAAGGAAGTTAATTGCCAAACCAAATTTAAAAAAAGTTGTAATATTAACAGAAAATTTAGTTTTAATCGAACTAAGTAAAATAAAAAATTTGTTTAATAAACCTATTTATATTGGTATGACTATATTAGATATATCCAAAACACTTATGTATGACTTTCATTGCAATTACATACATAAAACTTATACAACGCCAAAATTACTGTACATGGACACTGACTCATTTATTTATAAATTTAATGAAGACCCATACATTTACATAAAAGAAGACATACACAGATTTGACACATCGGACTACACAGTAGATAATAAGCATGGTATACCACAAGCGAACAAAAAAGTTGTTAGATGAGAATAGCGGTTTACTAATGACAGAATTTGCGGGTTTAAGATTAAAAATGTATTCCTTTTCATTGGAAAATAACAAATCATACAATCGAGCTAAGGGAATTTCAGGAATAACAACAAAAACACTCACTATTGACTGTTATAAAGATTGTTTATTTACAAATTCACATATGTACAAAAGACAACAGAATATAATATCTAAAAATCACACAATATTTTCATGTGAAATTAACAAATTATGTCTTACAAATAATGATGACAAAAGATATATCATTGATGGACAGACTGATACTCTTCCCTGGGGACATTATTCATTGTTGTGATGATCAGATAATATATATTTTTTAAATAATATCAGATTTATTTATCCAAATTGTGTGTTGTATTGAAACCTAACCATTTTACAAAATCTTTCGATCCCTCAGTTTTTAAAACTTTTTCTACTAAGTAAATATTTGAAAAGTTTGTTTTTTGAAGTTCGTGTTCATAAAATCCACCTCTAATTTTATTCCCTTCATAGTCTTCAATAAGATAAGTAACAGGATTTTACTTTTACAATCTTAAATATTTCTGTACTCCAATTCGGAAAATATCCTTTATCAAATATAGATTTATATTTACTAATTCGTACAAAATCACCAATTTTGTACTTACCACGACCAACGATTTTAATATTGTTATATACAGTTTTTAATAAATGATCTTCTTTTTTCTGTGTTACATCTATAGGTTTCATTTTTATTGTTCTATGTTTTGCATTGTTATATTTTTTAATTAATCGTGGTAACATATCTAACCATTTGTATGAACCTTGAACACTAAATTCTCGCCTCATGTTAGTTTTCAACGTACGATTAAATCTTTCCACTACACTTGCTTTAAGATTACTAAATGTTGAATAATGATTGATTCCATATTTTTTCATTTCTTTCGTAAATGTGTTATTGTAAAATTGTTTTCCGTCATCCGTATGTAAATTTTTTGGTATACGACCTTGTTTTAAAATTTTTACAAAAGCTTTGGTGACATCATCACCAGATTTTGTTTTTACTGGTAAAGCCCACGCATATTTAGAAAATATGTCAATTATTGTTAATAAATACTTATATCCTTTATTTTCACGTTGATATGGAATCATAATTACAAGATCACATTGCCATAAGTCATCAATACCTGTTGTTATAACTTTTCGTCTTTCGACGTGCAGGTTTATGTAATTCTCTTGCAACATTTAGTTTACTCATTGTTTTTTAATTTTTCAATATATTTCTTAAATAATTCTTCTATTTCGTAATAATATTTTTTTATTTGGTTTTTTAGTTGTATAATTCTATTTCGTCTTTGTATAAACCAATTTTAATATGATCTTTAAGATATTTTTCTACAATCAATTTAATTTTTGATTCGTCTGGTTGAATACTCTTTATTCTTTCTTTCAACATGTTTTGAACTATAGTTTTTTCTTTAATCATGTTCTGTACCATAGTCGTAAGATTAACGATTTTTTCATCTTGATTTTCAATTTTAGAACTTTGGTCACGAATATTTGTTTGTTCAATATTAATATTTCTTACTATTTCTTCTATTCTTTCATTAATGTTGTGTAAATGAGTATTTAATTTTGAGCCCACAATTGAGTCTAATGATTTTACAATTATATTAGCTTCTCTTAATTATTCAATAATGGATATAATTTCATTGTTTACATCATTATTCCCCGCTTGTTTCGAGGCCAGTAGTAATTGTAGACGATGTACTAACTCATCAGCAGAATCCCAATAGATATATTCTCGCTTATAGTCTGTAAATTCCATGTCAGTAGGAAGCAATCCATAACCTTTTTTTTTAATTTTTGTTTGTACAGATGGTGAATATCTTTTTTAGCTTTAGTAGAACGGGACGATGTACGTACATAATTTGGTTTAATAATGTTAAAATATTTAGGATATGTAGATATAATGACTCGTGTTCCTGTTGTATTTTTATGTGCATCTGTTTGTTTTAGAATATTTATATATACCTCTTTATCATGTTCGGTGTATGATTGTGGATCTTTTTTAAAAATTAATTCGTATAAACCTTCTGTTCCTTCATACTGAATATTGTCAATTGTGATATAATTTTTATCTATTTCTATATATTTTTTCCCAATTTAAATAATCCATTATCATATTTTAACCCATATATTTTATCAATATCACCATGATTTAATAAATATTTCATGAGATATTTTGAAGCTACATTTCCAAATTTCAATTCTAAATTTTCCCATTCTTCTTGTCCTTGCGGTGTAATAATTGATAATCTGGCTTCTGTTATTGGCAAAATTTCTGGTGATATTTCATACTTATTTTCTGTTTTTACATTAGAAATTGTTGGAGACAAAAAAGGTTCATTAGGAGAATCTTCAAAATTAAATTTTTGTTTAAATTTTTTAGTTTCGTTATTAATCTCTGTTTTTTTCCTTTATTTCTGAACTAGATTTGTTTTTAACGAATTCTTCTAAAGGTTTAATTATTAGTTTAAATGTTTTTTGTAATAATTCTTCTGTGTCAATATGTCCTCTTTCTACAGCATTAAATTTTTTTCGTAATACTTTACTTACTGATATAATATCTTGTAGAACGTTCTTGTCATTCATTCTTTTTGATAAAATTTATCTAATCCTTTTTGGTAACGACCTAATCCACAACTGTCTTTATCAATGACTGCAAAGTCATATTTATCTTGCCAACATTTTATACAAAAAATTTTGAATTGATCGAAGGACATATCAGTGTTAACATGATCATTTTAAAAATGACGCAAATTAGTTTCATCTTGTTTAAATAAAATAATAAAATTTGTATTTTCTCTAATTAAATGTTTTGGTATGTGTGCATATGTCTGGGAAAGATAAAAACAATCAATTAAATTGTGTCGTCCCATACTAAAATATTCACGCATACAATTTTGTTTATCACAAGTTACATCATCGAAAATTATAACAGAATTATGTTGTGCTTCATTTGGTGACATAATATCACAATTGTCATTAAATTCGTAATAACCCATTCCCTTCACTTTGGATGCACATTCTTTTAGAAACTTGTATTTTGGTTGTTGTGTTGATTTTGAATATAAATAAATATTTCTAAATTTTAAACCATTTATATGAGTAAGTAAATTAAGCAAAATATTGGTTTTCCCACAACCGCTAGGTCCAATATTTATACAACGTATGTTATTTGGTAATAAATTACTATGATTTCTAATATCATTTTTAAGAGATTTAAAATCAAAATTTTTTACTGTTAAAGATTGCTTGTGCTTAATAAATGACATTTTATTTATTGAGTATATATATATATATATATATATATATATATATATATATATATATATATATATATATATATATAGTAGCGAACCCAGGGTCGCGGCGCGGGCGGCGGCGCGGGCGGCGGCTGCTAGCGAACAGGTCAAAACACGTCCGTTCGCTCCCCATTGTTCTGATCGGGGTCGGCGAATATTCGAGAAATTAAAAGGTCAGAGAATATTCCAGAATGAAGTGTTTGACTTAAATACCCCGAGCATGAGATCGCGAGGACAGTCTTGTATCAATACGTGTAGTGTACAGATGGTGATATAAATAAATAGACGGTGATATAAATAGTGTTGAAATAAATATCGCGTAGTTTTAATTGTTTAAATAAATTATCTTAGTGTTTAAGTCTTTAGTAATAATAATTAGTTCTCAAATTAGTGTTTATATTTGTTAATTCTTAGTGTTAGTTATTTTTATTTATTCTTTATAATTCATATTTCTTTAATTAAACATAGTTATATAAATATTTGTGTTTTAATCAATTTTACACTTCACCTAAATAAATAAAACGTTACAATTGGTGTCAGGTGTGAGGGTTAATAAACTGTGAAGTGTAAATAAAAATAAATAAAATGGCTACTAAACAAGTAAAATTAAGTGAATTAAAAGTGGCTGATCTCAAGAGAGAGCTGGAAGAACGAGAGTTGGAGACTTCGGGAACCAAGTCTGTTCTACAACATCGTCTACGGCAAGCTTTTATGGAAGCTGGTGAAAATCCTAATGACTTTATATTCGAAATTGATGATTTTGGTAGAAAATTAGAGGAAATTTCTAGAAAATCTGAAGAAAATTCTCGAACTTTAGAAGAAAAAATGATGGAAAATTCTAGAACATTGAAAGAAGAATTAATAGAAAATTCCAAAAGTTTAGAACAAAAATTAAAAGAAGAATTAACAGAAAATTCTAGAACTTTAAAAAAAGAATTAATAAAAATTCTAGAATTTTAGAAGAGAAATTAACAGAAAATTCTAGAATATGGGAAGAGAAACTAATGGAAGATTCGAGAGGTTTAGAAGAAAAACTAAACGAACAACTAAAAGAAAGTTCTAGAAATTTAGAAGATAAATTGGAAAATTTGAAATATGAATACGATATCAGGATTGCAGAATTATAGAAAAATGTCTCCAAAACTACGTCACCAGCGGGTTTCAAATTCAAATACAGCTAAGACTGATGAAATTCAGGAAAAGAAAACAGAAACTAGTTCTAGACTGCATATAAAAACACCAGAATTTGACGGCAAGACTTCGTGGCCGAATTATGTAAAACAGTTTGAAGCTGCTGCCAAAGCGAATGGCTGGACTTCAAAAGAAAAAGCTACAGCGTTGACAGTTTCGCTGCGTGGAGAAGTCATCGATATCCTTCAGACGCTAAAAGAAGATGAACAAGACGATTACGAACAACTTGTTAAACGATTGGATATGCGATATGGCAATGCGCATCTGGAGCAAGTGTACCAGACGCAACTGAGGAACCGATATCAGAGTTCTAAAGAAAACCTTCAAGAATTCGAAGCTGATATAGCTCGTTTAGTTCGTTTTGCACATCCCACAGCTCCTGACAGTGTTTTGGAATGTCTGGCCACTCAATCATTTATCTATGGGGTCGGTGACAATGAAACTCAACAAGCACTGCGATTGGCTCGACCAAAAACTCTGGTTGACGCACTTTCATATGCCTTAGATCATGAAGCAACCAAACAAGCTTCACGTAACCAGTCGCGAGTGCGAAATATCGATGCTGAGAATATCGAGGACCTAGATGATAGGATAAGACGTATTACATCCGAAATTCATGCTTCTGGAAGAAAGAAACTCCGCTGTTGGAATTGCGGTGAAGTAGGTCTGCAGAAAACAACAGAGGAAAGCAGAACCAAGAAAGGAAGAAAGGGAGTCGGAAAACTAAGTCGGGTTGATGCGAAGGGGCAATCGTCGACCCGTAATCCAGTAGCCCCAGAATCTATTACTTATGTCGCATCCCTTCATCATCAAGCTAACAGCATCTATGTAGACGGCTCTATCGACAGCAGGCCGCTTAAAATGTTGCTGGATACGGGTGCGACAAAAACAATAATCAGACCCGACTTAGCAAGAAAACTGTGCAGAAAACATCTACTTCCAACAAAGTGGCAGATACGCACAGCTACCGGAAAACAAGCTTCCGCATTTGGAGAAATAGATTTGAGCATCGCTGTTGGAGAAACTTGCATTAAACATCGTGTGCTGGTAGCTGAGGTAGAAGATGAATTTATTCTCGGCATGGACATAATGAAAAAGCATGGATTTAAACTTGACCTGAAGAATGGAGTGATGATGGTCAATGATGAAGAACTGGTATTAAATCCACGAGACGACAATGCCATGCGAGTATTAATAACGGAAGATGTCACCCTCCCAGATCGGAGTGAATCAATCGTGGAAGCACAGATAGAGGGTAGCTTCTATGAGGGAAACATTGTCATGCTCCAGCCGAAAAATGATGATGCTAAAACTGGGACTGGAGTTGTAATTGGGAAAGCCTTGCTCAAAACCGACAGGATAATCCCAGTTCGAGTAATGAACATTAATTTTTATCCCATTATACTAAAAAAGGGGACCGTAGTAGGTGAATGTGCAGCGGTATCATCAATTATTCGAACTATAAAGGCCAAAGACAACACATCCTGTGAAGTTCCAGATATACTAATCAAGGAGCTGTCATCATCGTTCCAAGACTTGAATGCCGACCAGAAAACCAAGGCTAAGAACTTAATTGGGACCTTTCAAGATGTGTTCCAATTTGACAAGAAGGACAAAGGACGAACCAATGTAGTCCATCATAAAATAGACACCGGAGACGCAAGACCCATCCGCCAAACAGCAAGAAGATTACCACTGGCGAAGCGGGAAGAAGCTGAAGAGATTATAGAAGATATGAGAACGGAAGGTGTGATTGAACCTTCAAACAGTCCATGGGCTTCACCAGTAGTGTTAGTGAAGAAGAAGGATGGCTCTACAAGATTTTGCGTCGATTATTGTCAACTTAACAACGTGACGAAGAAGGATAGCTACCCGCTACCCAGAATAGACGATACTCTGGACACATTGGCAGGATCAAAGATTTTCTCTACTCTTGATTTAAAGAGCGGTTACTGGCAAGTGGATTTAGATCCAAAAGACAAAGAAAAGACAGCTTTTACCATCGGTACCGGTCTTTGGCAATTTACTGTTATGCCATTTGGGCTCTGCAATGCCCCTGCAACGTTTGAACGGCTTATGGAAACCGTGTTAGCTGGACTGTCGTGGAAAACATGTTTGGTTTACCTCGACGATATTATTGTGGTAAGAAAAACGTTCGAGGAACACATGAAGAACTTGGAAGAGGTTTTCCAAAGATTGAGGAAGGCCAACCTGAAACTCAGTCCAAAGAAGTGTCACTTATTTCAAAAAGAAGTTCATTATCTTGGACACGTAGTTTCTGGTAAGGGTATTGCAGTTGACCCGGAGAAAATAAGGGCTGTGAGAGACTGGCCAGTACCGAGTGATACACATGAATTGAGAAGTTTCCTTGGTCTCTGTACATACTACCGACGTTATGTACCTGGATTTGCCAATATATAGCGAAGCCATTGACAAGGCTTACTGAAGAAGGCAGAAAATTTATCTGGGAGATGGACTGTCAAGCTGCGTTCAAACAACTTAAATATTCCTTGACAAGCGCACCTGTCCTAAGTTATCCTTTACCAGAAGGAGAATTCGTTCTAGATACAGATGCCAGCAACGTTGGAATTGGTGGCGTTCTTTCCCAGATACAAGACGGACAAGAGAATGTTATTGCCTATTTTAGTAAGACCTTGTCAAAACCAGAGAGGAATTATTGCGTCACCAGAAAAGAACTTTTGACAGTCGTGAAATCCGTGGAGCACTTCTACAAATATTTGTACGGTAGAAGATTTCTTATAAGAACTGACCACGCTGCTCTCAAATGGCTGCTACAATTTAAGAATCCTGAAGGTCAGGCAGCTAGATGGATTGAAAGATTGCAAGAATATAACTTTGTTATTGAGCATCGAGCAGGTACAAGCCATCGTAATGCTGACGCATTATCAAGAAGACCTTGCCAAGACGAATGCAAGCATTGCAGTCGTCTAGAAGAAAAACTCTCTACCATCGCTAGAACAACAGTAGTGAATGATAGTTGGCAAACGGAAGACCTTCGCAAGGACCAAGGGAATGACTCGGACTTAAAAATCATACTGGATTGGAAACGTGGCGATAGCAGACCAGTTTGGGAAGATGTTGCACGACACTCACAAAATGTAAAATCGTACTGGGCGCAGTGGGACTCTATTGTTGTTGAAGAGGGCCTCCTGAAACGTGTCATAGAGAATACTGAAGGTACTGAGAGCAGATCCCAGCTGATAATCCCTAGGAATAGAGTACCGGAAGTATTGGAGGAGATCCACGACGGATCTGGACATTTTGGAGTAAGTAAAACCCTCGAGAGATTGCGCCAACGATTTTACTGGGTAAATTGCAAAGAAGATGTTAAAGAGTGGTGCAAGAAATGTGTGGTCTGCGCGGGAAGTAACGGGCCACATAGGAAAAGAAGAGCTCCATAGCGCCAATATAACGTTGGAAGTCCATTCCCCGAAACTGATGATGGAAATAAATACATAGTAGTAGTAATGGACTACTTTACTAAGTGGGTCGAAGCCTATCCATTACCCAACCAGGAAGCCGTAACTGTCGCTGAAGTCTTGGTAAAAGAATGCATCTGCCGATTTGGAGTACGCGAGAGATACATTCCGATCAAGGAAGGAATTTCGAGTCTGCTCTGTTCCAAAATATCTGTAAGATATTAGGAATAAAGAAAACCAGAACTACTGCATTACACCCGCAGTCTGATGGCATGGCTGAACGGATGAATAGAACAATAAATCGGTATTTGTCAAAGGTAGTCTCTAACCATCAACGAGACTGGGACCGACATCTTCATTTGTTCTTGTTGGCTTACCGTTCATCCGTGCATGAGACAACAGGGCAGACACCAGCTAACATCTTATTCGGGTGGGAGTTGCGCTTACCATGCGACCTGGTATTTGGCAGTAAACCCGGTGAAGATCTAGCTGGTGAGGACTATGTAACGGACTTACGGAGAAGAATGAATGACATCCATGAACAAGTCCGCACAAGCATTCAAGGTGCCAGCGATCGGATGAAGGACCAGTATGACGTCAAGGCTGAAAAAGGTGGTTTTCAACCTGGGAATTTGGTGTGGCTTTACAATCCACAAAGACATCGTGGCTTATCACCGAAGCTACAAAAGAATTGGGAAGGTCCCTACGAGATCGTAAAGAGAATAAATTATGTGGTCTACAGAATTAGGAAAACACCTAATGGAAAGCCGAGAGTAGTCCACTTCAATCGGTTAGCCCCTTTCGCTGGTGATAATTTTGACGATCATTGTGGAGCGACGGTTCGCCGGGTTGTAGCTGAGGAACCCACATATGATGACTTTATGGAAAGCCATTCCACTGGTCACAAAGTACGGTATGGCGTGACACGAGAAGAACAACGAGATCTGTTCACCGTGTCCCCAGAATATTCCCTCGCTCACTGTGTAGCGAAAGACATTAAAATGTCCCGCGGCATCGCTTCAGTTTTTAAAAGAAAATTTGGACGAGTACAAGAACTGGCCAACCAACGTCCAACTGTCGGGAAAACGCTACAACTGAAGGATGATAACGTAGAACACAAGCGGTACATTTACTATCTCGTTACGAAACAATACTCACATCGGAAGCCGTCATACCGCAATTTATGGGACTCGCTGGGCGACATGCAGGACCATCTGTTGGAAAACGACATCATGAAACTAGCAGTACCGAAGATAGGCTGTAGACTAGATGGTTTGGATTGGAGGATTGTTAGAAGCATGTTAGAAACAATCTTCCGCTTTACCGAAGTGAAAATTCTAGTCTGCAGCTTCAACTCTACCGGCCAAGAAGAGCTCAAACGGACCGTCGACTGTTACTTCTTCAAGACTTCCAGTTGCACCAAGGGTGATGCATGCAGATTTTGTCATAACGAACTGTTCCGGGACGAAACAGTCTTAAGGAGGGGGGCAATGTAGCGAACCCAGGGTCGCGGCGCGGGTGGCGGCTGCTAGCGAACAGGTCAAAACACGTCCGTTCGCTCCCCATTGTTCTGATCGGGGTCGGCGAATATTCGAGAAATTAAAAGGTCAGAGAATATTCCAGAATGAAGTGTTTGACTTAAATACCGCGAGCAAGAGATCGCGAGGACAGTCTTGTATCAATACGTGTAGTGTACAGATGGTGATATAAATAAATAGACGGTGATATAAATAGTGTTGAAATAAATATTGCGTAGTTTTAATTGTTTAAATAAATTATCTTAGTGTTTAAGTCTTTAGTAATAATAATTAGTTCTTAAATTAGTGTTTATATTTGTTAATTCTTAGTGTTAGTTATTTTTATTTATTCTTTATAATTCATATTTCTTTAATTAAACATTGTTATATAAATATTTGTGTTTTAATCAATAAATAAATAAAACGTTACAATATATATATATATATATATATATATATATATATATATACGTAACACTGTTTTATACTTTAGTTACAAACCAGAACTGAATGATTACGTACAGTGGAGCTGGTACAATTAACAAAGTAATAGATTCTTTACCTATTGAACTACACATACCTGGTTATAATTTATGTGGTCCTGGTACGAAATTAAGGAAAATATTAGCTCTAGGTCATCGGGGTATCAGCCCGTTAGATGAAGCTTGTCGTGAACATGACATTGCTTATTGCCACAGCAATGATTTAAAAAAAGACACGACGCTGACAAAATTTTACAAGAAATAGCGTGGAACAGATTATTATCAAAAGATTCATCCTTTAAAGAGAAAGCAGCTACTTGGACAGTAACAAACATGATGAAAGCAAAACGAAAATTTGGTATGGGAATAAAAACTAAACCGGTGAAAAAACATCGCCGTGATCGTGTCATTAAAAATCGAAAGAAGAAGGGTGGATTTTTACCACTTGCAGCTTTATTACCTTTTCTTGGAAAAGCACTTATAGCTGGTGCTATAAGTGGGGCTGCATTATATAAGGTACAAAAAATGTTGAAGAAAACTGTTGGTGATAGCTTATATTTAAAGCCGTACAAAAAAGGATGAGGAATTAAAGAGAACAAAAAAAAATCAAAAAATTGCCGAACAGGGCGTTAACTAATTGGGATTTAAAGAAATATAGTTCGAATATAAAACATTTTCGTGGTATCTATATGCGTGACACACTACCGAAATTTGCATTAAAATATGAAGCTGCAATTGTTAACTTAGATAACAACTACGGTCCTGGGACTCATTGGGTTGCATATATTAAAAAAAATAATTATGTTTTGTATTTTGACAGTTTTGAAAATTTACCACCACCTAAAGAGTTAGTATATTATTTTGGGGATAAGATTAAAATCAGATATAATCATAAACGATTACAAAGACTAAATTCATATAATTGTGGTCATTTATGTTTAAATTTTCTTATAAAAAACACAATTCAAGAATACACTATTCCAGTGGGTTCATATGAAATTGAAGATTTAGATAAAATTTTAAAGCAAGAACTTAACGATCCTAATATAGTTTATTTTGATAATCAAATCCAAAAAAAAGAGAAAAAGAAAAATAACTTTATTAATCTAATTGCTAACAATAATACATTAAGATGTGAAATAAAAAGTTCAGTTAGAATTGATGTTACGAAGGAAAATAATATTGGTGCATTGCTTGGATTTACAAAACGGGTGCTTGAAAGTAACATTATTTATGAAAGTGATTTACCAGTTGATATAATTAAAGTGAACTCTATTCTTATTCAATGTAATATAGTTACGGGGTCTTATAAGAATGGTAAACTGGAACATATTATTCATGAGTTTTTCCCATCAGTTGCACCTGGGTATAAAATACTCGAAGTACCTAAAAATGTGATTTATTTACCAGTGAACATTCATAGAGTAAATAATATTACTCTAACTATTACTGATCAAGAGGGAAGAATAGTAAATTTTCGTGGTGAGACAATTACTGTGAGACTTCATCTTAAAAAAAGTTTCTAATGGGTATTGACTATAAAGAACTCAACTATCAGAGACAAAATTCAGTGTACCGTCAGTGTTGTCAAAAAGACGTTTATTAACCTCAAAATATACTACCTATATCTACAAAAAATAAGAAATTTCTAAAGTCATTGGGTTTAAAACTTAAAATATAAACTATGAGTATTATTTTAAATATTACATCTAATATTGTGTTTGATAATACAATATCAAACAAACAAATACATAGGTATCAACCAATTGTTGCTTCATCTTGTAATAATTGTGATAAAATTCGAATACAAATACAACAACAGGATATTTATACATTACCACATGAAAGTTACTTAAATATTGAAGGCAAATTAACGAAAGAAGATGGATCTGCACCTCCTATAGATACTAAAATTACTAATAATGGTATTTCCTATTTATTTGAAGATATAAAATATTTATTAAACACTGTTGAAATTAATACAATTAAAAATGTTGGAATAACAAGCACAATGAAAGGATATGTATCTAATTCATATTCAGAACGTCAAAATTTAATAAATGCTGGCTGGATTGTTGATAATGAAAATATTTTGGATAAGGAGGGTAATTTTAATGTATGCATTCCCTTGAAAATGTTACTCGGATTTGCAGAAGACAACAAGAAAATTATTTTAAATGTGCGACAAGAACTTAATTTGATAAGAGCAAGGAATGATAGTGCTGCTTACAAATCAACAAAAGAATTAAAATTTAATACAAAAAAAAATTGTTTGGTGCATGACACATGTGTCACTTAACAATGAAAATCGTTTAGAATTATTAAAAATTGTAAATTCAAATCGTTTTTTGCCATTAGCATATCGTTCTTGGGATATATATGAATATCCTGTACTACTAGCAGCTAAAAAACAAACATGGTCTATTAAATCGTCTACACAGTTGGAAACACCAAGATTTGTAATTGTAGGATTTCAAACTGATCGTAAAAATAAAAAAGATAAGATTGCAAGCATTTTCGATTCGTGTAATTTAACAAATATTAAATTGTATTTGAATTCTACATATTATCCATACGACAACTTAAATATTAACTTTTCAAATAATAATTATGCCGTTCTGTATCACATGTATGCAAATTTCCAAAATGCTTACTATCAACAAAATTTCGGTGTATTATTAGATAGAAAGAAATTCAAAGAAATTGCGCCATTCATAGTAATTGATTGCTCAAATCAAAATGAAACTCTTCAAACTTCTTCAGTTGATATTAGATTGGAATTTGAATCAGACACTAATTTCCCGGCGAATACAACCGCGTATTGTCTGATAATACATGATAAGATTGTTGAATATAACCCGTTGTCAGGGGATGTTAGAAATTCATTTTAATTTAAACATTTAAAGCAATTAGAACATCGTACTTAGTTGCTCAAATCAAAAGAAAAATGAAACTTTTCAAACTTCTTCAGCTGATATTAGAATTTCCTACCATACAACCGCAAACATTCTAATAATACATAATAAGATAGTTGAATATATATCTGCTGTCAAGTAACGTTACAAGCTCATTTTAATTCAAACATTCAAAGTAATTAGAACATCGTACAAAAACTATATATAATGGAGTTAATTATTGACATACAAGGATTTCAAGCTGATGGATATATTATAATACCAAAAGAAATTTTTATACTATCAAGAGATGGAAGTAAACAACAACATTTTTATATCAAACCACCATTTACATGGGAAGAATTACCACAACATAACAAAAGATGTGCTACATGGTTATGTCGAAATCATCACGGATTAAAATGGGATAACGGACATATAAATAATAACGAAATGTGTTGTGAGCTAAACAAATTGTTAGAAGAATCAAAAACTGTTTACGTACAAGGTGCTGTGAAAAAAGAATTTTTATTATCATTCAGTGTAAAAACATGCAATATTATAGATTTAAGCGAATTTAATTATAAAGTAGCTTTAAAAAATTGTTTAATACATAAAACATGTTTCTTACATTCTATTCCATATGTTTGTGCTGTAAGTAATGTATATAAAATTCTAGACGATGATATGTATTGTATAAATTCATATAATTTTATGTAATATTATGTAACGAGGTATATAATAAAACAATATAATTACAAATTATTTGCGTTTTTCTTTATTTTTTTCAATTACAGTTACAATGAATGTATAAAAATGTTTATAATTTTCTTTCAACAATTTTATACATTTCTCTTTATCTTCTTCATGTATAGTCTTACTACATATTATGTAATTTAAAATCTTAACAATACTAAGAACATAATTTGTATAATATTTATTAATTGGAACATATCTAGTATTTTTTAATAGAAATTTACAATTTGGAGACCAACGATAATGTTCAAACAGTGCAACATCGTTCTCCTCAAAATTGCATATTTCAATATCACAAAAAGCACACTGCACAAAATCACTATAGTTTTTGTAAAAGAAACCGACTGTTGCTAATTCCTTGGCACAAATATTTGTATTTGACCACGTACTGAATGTAGATAAACGATTAAATTCACTCTGAAGTGATAATATTTTATCTTCATAACACAATGGACAATTTGCGATAACTAAGCAATCGTATGGTGAATCAACCACAGTAAGTCTCGTATCAGGATGTTGTAAACAAAGTTCAAATTTTTTAAAAATATTATCCTTTTTCCACTCTTCAGGTAATTTGTCCCACACAAAACTCAGTTGTCTAATATCTCCTTTATTTTTATATTTTATAAATTCCACTGGAAGATTTTTAATATCCTCATTGGTCATTGAATTTAATGGAAAAATAGATTTTCCGTCTGCTTCATAATATTTTTTCAATGTTTGATACGTTACACTATCAGGTTTAAAACTTAATATATAATTAACATCAGTAAACTTCGAAAAATTAAAATCTGACATGATGTAGATTTACTTTATAACTAACTATTTTATTTCAAATTCAAATTATATATACTTTAGTTGACAGTGAATATATTGTATGTTGAACAATATCTACAAAAATTCGTAGAAAAGCATCTTTTATACAAAATATTTTTATCTATCCTATTTTATATTGGTCGTACCAAATATCAGTAATTTTTTAATTGGTTATAATAAAAGCTATTCTGACTGGTTTTTATGACAACTATTGTGATTGGGTGATATTATTTTTGTATTTAGTTAATATTTGAAAAAATATAAAAAAATGTTAAGTAAAATACAACAAAAAATAATCATATAGATAAAAAATATAAAAAAGGAAATATTGGTAAACCTATGTAGATTAAAAAAAAACCAAACCAATATAAAAATTAACTTATCATTGTTTAAAACAAAAAAAAATGTAAAAATAACTATTTTGAAGGAAATCATGGTGTTTAAACCATAAAACAACCAAACCAATATAAAAATTAATTTATCAACGATTCAAAGTTTATAAGATGGACAACTCGTGTAAGAAAGGTCATTGTAAGATGGACAACTGGTGTAAGAAATGTCAAGAAACATCGAAACAAAAAGAACAACAAGAACAACAACAACCGCAACAAGAAGAAGAAGAAAATTGGGATGATTGTTGTACCGGTATTTCTCCTCTCCACTCCAGGTTGCAGGAAGCGAAATCTAAATTACTTTTGCTTCCTGTAACCCCAGGATCAAGCAAAACCGAAAAGAAAAAATACTACGCAGCAGAGAGGCGCAGGTGGACTGCACTCAAACATAGTAAAGACGCGTAATTGCTGCTGTTCTTCGCACGGTGTACGTTATGTATATAAATGTATGTGTTATCATTTTTTTAAAAAATATTGTAAAGTATAAAAAAAATATTTTAAATTAATTAATTTTTCTTTTGTTACAGAACTGAAAAAATAAATTTTTGTTATTTCATAATTGTGTGTTCTTTTTGTTATCACTCCTAATATTCCCAAACAATTTCATAGCATGTGAGTATAAATAAATATATTTTTCTTTTTTTTTCGGTAGTCACAATCATGAGTCTACAAAACAATGAAATATCAAGTACAAATAATTTATATCCAATATGTGGAACACCACAAGATTCAAACGATGACGCCCGGTACTGCTATGAAATCGTATTTTATTGTTTAAACCATGCTTGGCTAGGAGATGCACGAATTATGGACGTGGGACCTTTAAAATTATGTGAATATTGTTTTCGAGAAAATTCTATAGATAGAACTTGGGTTACTGAGCCCAGATTTGTATATTTTTATAAAAAAGAATGTCATAATATAAATTTACATGAATTAGAAACTACACCACAAGACTACTATCGTTGTCATAATTGCGACTGTGAATTATATACATCATGGAATAAACAAGAATGTGCCAGACAATAATAAAGAACAAGAGAGAAAAGGTATGTACTATTTATTAAAAGAAATAATATTGTATTATTTAAATTTTTATTTTTTTCACAGATTTATTTACACCTCACACACACACACTCAGCGTTCTTATAAAATTCACCAAGTACGAGACATCAGGCAGAGGGATAGTCGCATTAGGACATTGTATACTTTTAACATGTATCTCAGCAGATTTTACTGTGATAAAGCGTACTTTGTTTTAAAAAATATAATAAATAAAATAAAAATGTATATAAACAATTGTAATTTTGAATTGTGTACAGATATAAATCATTCTAATTGTTGTTGTCCCATATAAATAAATATAAAAGATAGAGAGATAGAGAGGGTGGCAGGGGCAGAGGAAGATGGCGGCAGGGGCGGAGGGAGAGGGCGGCAGGTTCGGAGGGAGAGGGTTGCAGGAGTGAGATCTATATTATTTATCTGAACAATACACACACGCACACAAACACACACACAACGCATGTGGGTTGCATAGATAAAATTCAACAGAACAACAGCAGCACACAGCGCAACACACGCATGTGGGTTGCATACAACCTAGGCGTGCAAACACTAGCTTAATACCAAGACCGGATGCGGAAGTGGGCTCGTACCCGCCGATTATACCTACTGTCTCCCATATAAATGGAATATTTTTCTTTAAAAGTGTAGTTTAGTGGTTTCACTAAATCTGCGAAATCAGGTATAAACCGACGATAAAATCCTACTAATCCCAAAAGTTACCTAACGTCTTTTACGGTTTTTGGTGTCGGAAATTTCTCTATTGCATCTATTTTGACAGATCTGGTTTGACTCCTTCTGCTGAAATAATGTGACCTAAATACGCGGTTTCTCTACGTACAAATTCACATTTACTAGGTTTTAATTTTAAATTAAATTTCCACAATCTATTAAACACGTCTTTAATTTTCATTAAATGTTCTTCTATATTATTTCCCGAAAATATGCATATATCATCTAAATAAACATAACATTTTTCTCCAACTAATCCACTTAGTACACAATACATTAGCCTTTGAAATGTACTTACCTAGTCTTTTCCTTATCTTCCTCGGCAATTTCTACCTGGTGGTACCCTGATGCTAAATCTAAGGTTGTAAATAAAGCAGCACCATTCATATGCGAAATTGTATCTTGCAAATTCGGCAACGGTAAGATTCATTCGTCGTTATTTTATTTAACTCGCGAAAGTCTACACAGTCTAACTTTCGTCGAACCGTCCGACAGTTCTCGATTTACTAAGACAATAGGAGCTGACCAAAGTGAGTCACTCTCCTTAATAATACCGTCTTTTAACAATTCGTCAATTCGTTTTTGCAATGTTTCTTTTTGCGTGCATGGAACACGATACGGCCTTTTTACAATTGGATGAACATCATCTGTTATAATCCGATGTTTCACTTTCGATGTGCAACCTAACTTTACTCCCGGCTGTATGAATATATCTTTGTATTCTTATAACACTTTTTCCACTTTTTGCCTACCGTTACTTGGTAAGTGATCTAAATGAAATAAGTTTCGAAAATTTACTTCTTGTACGGATGCTATTACGCTACTCGGTTCGCTAAACGTACTAATGTCCTCTTTGACATTTTCCTCAAAACCCACAATGGTTTTAGCAGGGATAAACACACTGCCTTACGACACATTCATGAGCTTTACCGGTACCACGGTCTCATCGCTCCTAGCAAGCACTCTAGCTGCTATAACTCCTTGAATTTCCAGTTCGACTTTCTCAATTAAGACACATCCTGCTTTATTTAAAATATTTAACTCAACATTCCTTTCTGCTAAGCACACAGCTTCAGACCTAGGAGGTATTGTAATATTCTTTTTAATACGAACCGATCTTATATCCTTGTTAGCATTTTCCGTACTATTTTCAATTTTAACTTCCGAAGAAATTCCGGTAATTACCATATTATTGCCTGAACCGTTTGAAACGACAGCATTATGGTCAACCTTAACAATTTCCTCGAAATAAACCTTTTTCAATTTACTGGTTGGCACACTTTCCTTTAACAATACATCTTTAGGGCTTGTACCTGATGTTCCATCTCTTTTTAAGCTACTGTTTTGACACATTGAGCTGCTACCTACAAAGTTACTTTGCAATCCGCTTTTTTGAATTATTTAAATTTTCAAAATTTTTACGGCATGTACCTACAGCTTTATTACTTTCGTCAAAATTACTTCCTTTGCTTTCACGATTACAAAATTTTGAACTATCGTGAGTCACCTCTGTACTGTATGAGTCACTGTTTTCGCTAGTGCAATCTCGCCTTTCAATTTTGATTTCTTCCCGATTAATTTCCCTACAATGCGAGTCATTCTTCTCGCTAACCGTTTCTCGATTTGCTTCAAGATTTTTAGTTTCCGTTACTTCGAGATTTAATTGATTATCACGCGAATTACTTTCTTCACTCAGTCGTACGTGATTTTCTTCGGGACGTTGAATCTTTATACTCCTGAGAGTATCTTCCCTAACTCGCGAACCATGATCGTCTCTAAACCGTCCGTAATATTCTTCGCGACGTGGAGTCTTTTTACTCCCGTAAATATCTTCTCTAACTCGCGAAACTTGTTCGTCGCTAAACCGTACGCGATGTTCTTCGCGACGTTGGGCCTTTATACTCCCGTGAGTATCTTGCTTTGTACTCGACACATAATCGCGAAGTGGGACTTCCGTGTCATACAAAGAACCTAACGATTGTTTTGTTTTATAGTTATTCTCAGTACGAGGTGCTGAAATAAAATGATTTTCGTTTAATTTTGGAACATAAAGTTCCTGATTCTCTGCTAGATTCGCTTTTTCGCTTAGAAATTCGTAACCGCTACTATTTGCCTTTCTTCCAAATTTATCTTTAGTGTTTTGTGTAATTGTTGAAATCGCGAGTCGTTCCGAACAAATTATTAAGTAAATTTAATTTTACTACACTAATTACATAATCTGAACTCCATATTCCAATATTCTTACAATTCTCAATTTTGTCTATAAAATCTACTACGCTTTTATCTGATTTTCCCGAAAATGTTGGAATTTTCATATTAACCCCAGATAAGGATGAAACTGCTACTAAGTAGTCTAACATCTGTTGATCATTTAATCGGAGTGAACCAGTTGTTTCACTCAAATCGGGTGAACCAGTTGTGTTCAGCATTTTACTTGCTTTAGTTTATTAACAATGAAGCAATAACTACACAAAGTTCTTTATTGCTTTACACTTCTACCGACTTAGAGGCTCGGGACTACCTAACTGACTGTAATAGATCCACTCAGAATTTACTTACGTATATAAAACTCTTTTGTCGTTCTGCAAGTACGACAACTACCAATTTCCAAATAAAATGAACACAACAGATACTTATTCTCAACAAATGCAAATATTGACTTTACAAATACCTCAAAAATCAAAATGTAATAATAACACACAGTAGTTTATTACAATTTTTAAAACTAAATTTTGTTGGTTTAAATGGCTTAACTGGAATGAGAGGGTTTAAGTATTAAAAAATATTTAGATCCCAGCGCTTTGCCACCAAAATATGTAACAGGTACGGTCGCCTAGGACGAAATCTAATACCTGACATACACGGGGTGCTTACAAAATTTACTTGACCCAAAGTAATCCACTAATAATATTACTGCAAGACTTATTAATGATCAAGAGTAACAAAGGTCGCTGCCACCACTATCACGAATTTATTAGTCTGCCGGGATAGAAGCAGACAAAAGAAAATGATGACAGACACGGCTGTCTTCCGACAAAATTTATAGGTGACGGTATTTGCCAAAATACCTTAATTCGCAAAAGGAATAACTAGGGATTTGTAAATTCAAACAGAACTGCTCAATATAACAATTTATTTACACACAATTATTAACAACGAACGTGATATTACTTAACTACTCTTGTGACATGGGAGAACGATACTAACAATTTGGACACTGAACAATTAATATAACAAAAAAAAGGCGACCTCAGAGTTGCTATGCTTTCAGCCTAGGTTCAACACCTCACACTACTACTACCAAAGTAATAATGTTAATTCTACTTACTATTCATCACTGGTCAGCCTCGGATGAAGCACTTTATTAGTTTATATTATAAGATTCTACAGTTAAAAATTTAATGATTAAAAATACGTAAAATTAATTAAGTTCGATCTGGACTCGGACCACGACGGCTTCAACACACAACACAAAAATATCTAAAGTCACTAAGACCATTTAGTTATCAAAATTTAGAAAGACTCGCAAAACTGTCACAAGAAGATCACTCAGATCTGTTCAGTTTGAAGTCAGCCGAGAGAATTCCCTTAGATAAAATTATGTGGAAGGAACTCCGCAAAATTTTACCCCTACTTTTCCCAATAAGGGGGTGTTTCTTACACCCTCATTGGCCATTTCAAATATTCTACAGCGTTAGCTTCATTAACTGACTCCCGTCCGAGCGGCAACGGTGGAAGACGCAAAAAAAAATCTCTAACGGACTTTTTGAGACCTCCAAGTATTTGTCGCCGGACGCTGTCAATCATGAAATGTGATCTTAAGATTTCTTTCCCATTGTATTCTTAAAAACTGCCCTTTTCCATTTAGATTTTAAAATTTATTGCTTCCTTAACCCCATGTAGTACCATTTACAATCTTAAAACCTTACAAAAATCTACATTTACAATACTATGTTTTTCTACCATTGTCCTTTTATTACGCTAGCTGCAAGTACAGCTGTCATATTACTTCATTTATTTAAACAATTTCCTCTAAAACGAGGAGCCGCAGAGCGAGCTTGTTACATTTGCATGTCCAATGCTAAAATTATCCATAGTATAGATCCTACAGCATGAATATGAATGTTTTAAAAAAAATATGTATTTCAAGAATAGGTAATATCTGACTTTATTTTTGTAAAAATTCATATAAATATTTGCTTCCGCGACCAAATTTTATAATTTTTTATCATATTTAAGCTAAAAGAAAACATTGCAACAGGAAAATTGCTATTTCAAGTGTGGTAGGTATTCTAGAATCCAGCCAATGTAGCTTACAATATACAGCGTATTCATTAAAATGACCCCCGAAAATTGAATGTTTATTATCTGATTGGTACCACGTTTTGGTCACTGTTGCATGTTCAATGCTAAAATTATCCATATTATAGATCCTAAAGCATGAATATGAATGTTTTAACAAAAATATCCATTTCAAGAATAGTTAAAATCTGACTTTATTTTTGTAAAAAATCATATAAATATTTGCTTCCGCGGCCGAATTTTTTAATTCTTCATCATATTTTAGCTAAAAGAAAACATTGCAACAAGAAAATTGCAATTCCAAGTGTGGTAGGTATTCTAGAATCCAGCCCATGTAGCTTACAATATACAACGTATTTATCAAGAATAGGTAAAATCTGACTTTATTTTTGTAAAAAATTATATAAATAATAGCTTCCGCGCCCAAATTTTACAATTCTTCATCATACTTTAGCTAAAAGTAAACATTGCAACAAGATAATTGCTATTTCAAGTGTAGTAGGTATTCTAAAATCTAGCCCATGTAGCTTACAATATACACCGTATTCATCAAGAAAAGATAAAATCTGACTTTATTTTTGTAAAAAATCATATAAATATTTGCTTCCGCGCCCGAATTTTATAATTTTTCATCATATTTTAGCTAAAACAAAACATTGTAACAAGAAAATTGCTATTTCGAGTGTGGTAGGTATTCTAGAATTCGTCCCATGTAGATTACAATATACAAAGTATTCATTAAAATGACACCCAAAATATGAATGATTATTATCTGATTGGTACCACGTTTTAGTCACTTTTGCATGACTAAGGCTTAAAACCATTTATAGTATAGATCCTAAAGCATGAATATGAACGTTTTAACATACATATCCATTTCAAAAATAGGTAAAATCTGACCTTATTTTTGTAAAAAATCATATAAATATTTGCTTCCGCGCCCGTATTTTATAATTCTTTATCATATTTTAGCTAAAAGGAAACATTGCAACAAGAAAAGTGCTATTTCAAGTGTGGTAGGTATTCTAGAATCCAGCCCATGTAGATTACAATATACAACGTAATCATCAAGAATGGTTAAAATCTGACTTAATTTTTGTAAAAAATCATATAAATATTTGCTTCCGCGCCCGAATTAATAATTCTTCACCATATATTAGCTAAAAGAAAACATTGCAACAAGAAAATTGCTATTTCAAGTGTGGTAGGTATTCTAGAATCCAGCCCATGTAGCTTACAATATACAACGTATTCATCAAGAATAAGTAAAATCTGACATTATTTTTGTAAAAAATTATATAATTATTTGCTTCTGCGCCCGAATTTCATAATTCTACATCATATTTTAGCTACAAGAAAGCATTGCAACAAGAAAATTGCTATTTCAAGTGTGGTAGGTATTCTAGAATCCAGCCCATGTAGCTTACAATATCCAACGTATTCATTAAAATGACTCTCGAAAATTGAATGTTTGTTATCTGATTGGTACCATGTTTTAGTCACTTTTGAATGTCCAATGCTTAAAACCATTTATAGTATACATCCTAAAGCATGAGTATGAATGTTTTAACAAAAATATTAATTTCAAGAATAGGTAAAATCTGACTTTATATTTTTAAAAATCATATAAATATTTGCTTCCGCGCCCGAATTTTATAAGTCTTTATTATATTTTAGCTAAAAGAAAACATTGCAACAAGGAAATTGCTATTTCAAGTGTGGTAGGTGTTCTAGAATCAAGCTCATGTAGCTTACAATATGCAACGTATTTATTAAGAATAGGTAAAATCTGACTTTATTTTTGTAAAAAATCATATAAATATTTGCTTCCAAGACCGAATTTTATAATTTTTTATCATATATAAACTAAAAGAAAACATTGTAACAAGAAAATGTCTATTATTAGTGTGGTAGGTATTCTAGAATCCAGCCCATATAGCTTAAAATATACAACGTATTCATTAAAATGACACCTGAAAATTGAATGTTTATTATCTGATTGCTACTACATTTGGTAACTTTTGCATGTCCAATGCTTGAAACTATCCATAGTATAGATCATAAAGAATGAATATAAATATTTTAACAAAAATATCCATTTCAAGAATAGGTAAAATCTGACTTTATTTTTTTAAAAATCATATAAATATTTGCTTCCGCGCCCGAATTTTATAATTCTTCATCATATTTTAGCTAAAATAAAACATTGCAACAAGAAAATTGCTATTTTAGGTGTGATAGGTATTCTAGAATCCAGCCCTTTTAGCTTACAATATACAACGTATTCATCAAGAATAGGTAAAATCTGACTTTATTTTTGTAAAAAATCATATAAATATTTGTTTCCGCGCCCGAATTTTATAAATCTTTATCATATTTTAGCTAAAAGAAAACATTGCAACAAGAATATTGCTATTTAAAGTGTGGTAGGTATTCTAGAATCCAGCCCATGTGGCTTAAAATATACAACGTATTCATTAAAATGACATCCGAAAATTGAATGTTTATTATCTGATTGGTACCACGTTTTGGTCACTTTTGCCTGTCCAATGCTTGAAACCATCCATAGTATAGATCCTAAAGCATGAATATGAATATTTTAACATAAATATACATTTCAAGAATGGGTAAAATCTGACTTTATTTCTATAAAAAATCATAAATATTTGCTTCCGCGCCTGAATTTAATAATTCTTCATTATATTTTAGCTAAAAGAATACATTTTAACAAGTAAGTTGCTATTTCAAGTGTGGTACGTATTCTAGAACCCAGCCCATGTAGCTTACAATCTAAAACGTTTTGATCAAGAATAGGGAAAATCTGACTTTATTTTTGTAAAAAATCATATAAATATTTGCTTCCTCGCCCAAATTTTATAATTTTTCATCATATTTTAGCTAAAAGAAAACATTGTAACAAGAAAATTGATATTTCAAGTGTGGTAGGTGTACTAGAATCCAGCCCATGTAGCTTACAAAATATAGCGTATTCATTAAAATGACACCTGAAAATTGAACGGTTAATATCTGATTGGTACCACGTTTTGGTCACTTTTGCATGTCCAATGCTAAATTTATCCATTGCATAGATCCTCAGGCATGAATATATATGTTTTAACAAAAATATCCATTTCAAGAATGGGTAAAGGCTGCCTTTTTTTGTAAAAAATCATATAAATATTTGCTTCCGCCCCGAATTTTATAATTTTTTATCATACTTTAGCTAAAAGAAAATATTGCAACAAGAAAGTAGCTATTTTAAGTGTGGTAGGTATTCTAGAATCCATCCCATGTAGCTTACAATATAGAAAGTATTCATCAAGAATAGGTAAAATCTGACATTATTTTTGTAAAAAATCATTTAAATATTTGCTTCCGCGCCTGCATTTTTTAATTATTCATCATGTTTTAGCTAAAAGGAAACATTGCAACAAGAATATTGCTATTTCAAGTGTGGAAGGTGTTCTAGAATCCAGCCCATGTAGCTTAAATATACAACGTATTCATTAAAATGACACCCGAAAATTGAATGTTTATTATCTGATTGGTACCACGTTTTGGCCACATTTGCATGTCCAATGCTAAATTAATCCATAGTATAGATCCTCAAGCATGAATATGAATGTTTTAACAAAAATATCCATTTCAAGATTAGGTAAAATCTGACTTTATTTTTATAAAAAATAATATAAATATTTGCTTCCACGCCCGAATTTTATAATTATTCATCATACATAAACTAAAAGAAAACATTGCAACAAAAAAATTGCTATTTCAAGTGTAGTACGTATTCTAGAATCCAAACCATGTAGCTTACAATATACAACGTAGTCATTAAAATGACACCCGAAAATTGAATGTTTATTATCTGATTGGTACCACGTTTTGGTCTCTTTTGCATGTCCAATGCTTGAAATTATCCATAGTATAGATCCTAAAGCATGAATATGTATGTTTTTACAAAAATATCCATTTCAAGAATAGGTAAAATCTAACTTTTTTATGTAAAAAATCATATAAATATTTGCTTCCGCGCCCGAATTTTATAATTCTTCATCATATTTTAGCTAAAAAAAAACATTGCAACTAGAAGATTGCTATTTCAAGTGTAATAGGTATACTAGAATCCAGCCCATGTAGCTTACAATATACAACGTATTCATCAAGGATAGGTTAAATCTGACTTTATTTTTTTAAAAAATCATATAAATATTTGCTTCCGCGCCCGAATTTTATAATTCTTCATCATATTTTAGCTAAAAGAAAACATTGCAACAAGAATATTGCTATTTTAGGTGTGATAGGTATTCTAGAATCCAGCCCTTTTAGCTTACAATATACAACGTATTCATCAAGAATAGGTAAAATCTGACTTTATTTTTGTAAAAAATCATATAAATATTTGTTTCCGCGCCCGAATTTTATAAATCTTTATCATATTTTAGCTAAAAGAAAACATTGCAACAAGAATATTGCTATTTTAAGTGTGGTAGGTATTCTAGAATTCAGCCCATGTAGCTTACAATATACAACGTATTTATAAAAATGACACCCGAAAATTGAATGTTTAATAATAATAATAATAATAATAAATACTTTATTGATGTACCCAAAAGGCGAGGTTCAGCTTGAAGCTGTTCTTCCACCCAACCATACAACAAGATTTTAACATAAATATAACCAGTAGACAATTACACAATAGACATAAGCATGATTATTATAATTTTTATATATTATATATTACAAATATATGTATTTTATAAACAAATAATGCAGAATAAAGACACATTAAGCACAGAGGAACAAAGATTTTATTTTGATTTTAAATGCAGCATTTGTTAGCAATTTCAGTTGACAAGGCAAGGAGTTATATAGAGTCGGAGCCAAGTACGAAAAAGCAGCTTTATATTTTGATTTCCTATAACTTGGTATTATGTACAGATCCTTAATTCGCATTTCGTAATTGTATATTTTTATATTAAGTTTGTTAAATAAATAACACGGAGTACCGCTTAATATAATTTTATGTAATAAACATAAATACAGATATTTTACACGATTATCAATACTTGGCATATTAGAGAGTTTACGGTATTGGGAAATATGATCGTATTTCTTTACACCGTATACAAACCGAAGACAAGAATTTTGTAACATTGTAATTTTGTTCTTATCAGACTGCGTTAAATTTGGAATGTAGATGCATGCACAATAATCAAACAATGGCAGAACGACAGTGTTTACTAGTTTCAATTTAATTGATGAACTCAGATCATGTATGTATTTAAATAAGTGCCTTAATTTAATTCTCGCAGCACACAACTTTACATGTAAGTGATGCCTGAAATTAAGATCTTTGTCTACATAAAGTCCTAATATATTTGAATAATCCTTATTTACAAGGATCTCCCCATCAAGTATAATATCTGGTACATTAATATTTTTTCCAAATGTAAGCATTGATGATTTGCTAGTATTAATTTTGAGCCCATTATCCCTTACCCATACTACGAAACTTTCTAATTCTTTATTAACAACTTCAATTTGTTCATTTATATTAGCGCGATCCAAAGTTGCTTGAACTTGAGTATCATCTGCATATGAGTGCACATCACAGAAGTTAAATGTTAAAGGCATATCAGCTACAAATATGAGGAAGAACAAAGGGCCTAAAATTGAACCTTGAGGAACTCCACATTTTAATGGAAAATGTTCAGTTCCTCGTTTGTTATCAATACTTACACAGTAAGATCTGTTATATAAATATTGTTTGCACCAAGAAATTGCACTTTCTGAGAAATTGTAAAAATGTAATTTTGCAAGTAATATGTTGTGGTCGATCATATCAAAAGCTTTAGAAAAGTCAATTTGAATTAATAGTGATATTTTGTCTGTGTCCACGTTATGCAGTATTGTGTCTATTAAATGCAACATGCCTGTGTTTGTACTATAACCAGATCGAAACCCGGACTGATTTACAGGAAGAATGTTATTTTTTATTACATATTCTCTGATCTGATCGCAGCATACTCTTTCAAGGACTTTCGATAAACAAGGCAAAATACTTATTGGTCTGAGTTCATCATATGAATTACATTGCTCTTGTTTGACTATCGGCTTAATTACAGCTACTTTCCAAATATCTGGAACTACACTCTCTAATATACAAGTATTAATAATGTGTGTAATATAGTTGAGAAGTACAGGTAGGGCAAATAATATCATTTTTAAAGATATTCCATCCACACCAATCGCATTTGATTTCAACGAATGAATAATACTTGAAATTTTGTCACTATTTACACAATTAAAAGTAAAACTTTCGATCGGTCCGACCGTGTATTTATTTTGCAAATAATAGTTAGCTAAATTAGGATTTGCACTGGATCCTTTTATTTTGTCTGATAAGTGTTTGCCATACATATCAGGATCACAAAGTTGTTCAGGGATATTATTTTCTACATTTCTTTGCACACCAACATCTTTCAAGTTTGACCATAGTGCTTTGGGATTTTTGTTATTATTAATAACAAAATCGAAATACGCCTGTTTTTCTTTACGTACTGCATCTGTTGTAAGGTTACGTAATTGTTTATAGTACTCATATTTCGAAAGAGATTTAGTTCGTTTATATTGAGCTAGCGCTTGGTCTCTTTTTTTCTGCATTATTTTAATGACAGGAGTGAACCATGGACAATATTTTTTAGAAGAAGTTATTGTTTTTACGGGTGCATGTATATCAAAAATATTACTTAAGTTATCATTAAAATATTTAACTTTATTTTCAATATTCTCCATCTTAATAATATTATTCCAGGGAACATCATTACAATCAACAATAAATCTTTCTAAATTAAAGTGTGAAAAATCTCTATATGTAATTCTATTTGAATGTAATTTTCCTCGTGATATATTTAATTTACAAAATACACAGTCATGATCAGAAAAACTACAATCAATAGTATCAGCAAAATCACACAATGATTTATCAGATATGACCATGACATCTAGAAGTGATTTGGGAACAGGGCGAGTATATTTGTTAATTAACTGATGCAATCCACAGGAATTAAATACATTTCTAACAAAGTCTGATTTTACATTATTCAACAATAAATCTATATTAAGGTCTCCTGTAAACATAAAATGGTCACATTGGGGAATGAAATTCGTTGCTATGACTTCTAAAAAATCAAGATCTTTATAATTATCACAATGTGGATTATAAACTACACCACAAATAATTTTAAGATGAGAAACAGTAAATTGAATCCATAAATGTTCAATAATGTTTTGTGATATACACATATCAGAAGTGTCTAAGATTTTATATTTGATGTTACTTTTGACATAGAAAGCAACGCCTCCACCACGTTTAATATGCCGCGGTGAACTGATTAAATTATAACCATTTATATGAAATAAGTGTAGTGGTGTTACATTGCTTATCCATGTCTCAGTAACGGCTAATACATCAAAGTTCTCATTTTGTAAAAAATCAATAAATGTGGAAAAACATGAGTTTAGTGATCGTACGTTGATTTGTCCTAAGGTGAATGAACTGTTGTCACTGGAGCTGGACCTTGACACTGGTGATGAGTCCGGCATGTGGGACAAGGTTGTACGAAATTAAACAATTTTATTAAGAAAAAACCAATGGTCACAAACGCAATTATACCACTAACATTTTAAAAAGTCTTCCTCGCGTAAAATAGAAATTATTTTTGAATTATCACTCTTCCTCGCGAGTATTTTGCAATTTCTAGACCAAATATATTTGTAGCCTAATTTTTGTAGATAATCACGAGCTTTTTTATACAGTTCACTATTGTACTGAGTTAGGTGTTCATTGAAATAAAGTGTAGATGCTACATCAGTTGGGTAGTAAAATTTAGACGTTAAATCTTTTTTACCTTTTGCCGCAGTAAGAAATTTATCTTTAATAAACCTTGTTTTAAATTTTACTATAATTGAAGGTATTTTAGATTTATTTACTTTTGGTAATCTATGAGCCGCGTCAAGATCACTATCATTTATATTTACCCCTAACTCTGTACCTGTTTTAATTATTATATCCGCAATGTTTTCGTTAGGTTTTACGGGGAAATTATTTATTATAATATTATTTAAGCGCGAATATTGTTCCATGTTATTTACTCGAGTTTCAATATCTTTTAATTTACTTTTTAACTTTACGTTGTCTTCAGTCACGTTTTCATATTCCTTAATTTTTTTTTCAAAAGTATTTAGTTTTGCTTCAAAATCCATTATTTTATCACAACAGAAATTAATTGATTTAGTTAAATCTTCAAATTTAGTGTTTATGACGTTTAAAATATCGGATTTCATTTTAAGTAAATCACCAATTTTTATATTGTGATCTTCAACATCTGCGTTATCTATAACAATGGATTTGTTTAATGATGAGTTACATCCTTGACACCTCCAAATTAGAAATGCAGATTTGATGAAAGCCAGTTGTTCCTCCGATAATTTGACACATATGCCATGGTAGGATTTGCTGCATCCACCACATTTTACTCCGGGGTTTCGCGCGTTGACGGCACGATTACACTTTGCACATAAAACCATCGTACTAACTTGTTTAAAGGTTTTTGAACTCCGCGTGCACCAAATTTTAAGAAAAAGTCAAATTCTACTCACGTGGACCACCAAACAATTTTCAACAATATGTAGATCGATGGTTTATTATCAGATTGGTACCACGTTTTGGTCACTTTTGCATGTCTAATGCTTGAAACCATCCATAGTATAGATCCTAAAGCATGAATACGTATGTTTTAACATAAATATCCATTTCAAGAATAGGTAAAATCTGACTTTATTTTTATAAAAAAGCATATAAATATTTGCTTCCGCGTCTGAATTTTATAATTCTTCATTATATTTTAGCTAAAAAAACATTGCAACAAAAAAATTGCTATTACAACTTTGGTAGGTATTCTAGAATCCAGCTCATGTAGCTTACAATATATAACGTATTCATAAAAAATAGGTAAAATCTGACTTTATTTTTGTAAAAAATTATATAAATATTTGCTTCCTCGCCCGAATTTTATAATTCTTTATCACATTTTAGCTAAAAGAAACCATTGCAACAAGAAAATTGCTATTTCAAGTGTGGTAGGTATTCTAGAATCCAGCCATGTAGCTTACAATATACAAAGTATTCATCAAGAAAAGGTAAAATCTGACTTTTTTTTTGTAAAAAATCATATAAATATTTGCTTCCGCGACCAAATTTTGTAATTTTTCATCATCATTATCTAAAAGAACACATTTTACAAGAAGATTGCTATTTCAAGTGTGATAGGTATTCTAGAATCCAGCTCATGTAGCTTACAATATACAAAGTATTCATCAAGAATAGGTAAAATCTGACTTTATTCTTGTAAAAAATCATATAAATATTTGCTTCCGCGCCCGAATTTTATAATTTATCATAATATTTTAGCTAAAAGAAAACATTGTAACAAGAAAATTGCTATTTCAAGTGTGGTAGGTATTCTAGAATCCGGCCCATGTAGCTTACAATATACAAAGTATTCATTAAAATTACACCCAAAATATGAATGTTTATTATCTGATTGGTACCACGTTTTGGTCACTTCTGCATATCCAATGCTAAAACCATCCATATTATACATCCTAAAGCATAAATATGAACGTTTTAACATAAATATCCAATTTAAGAATATGTAAAATCTGACATTATTTTTGTAAAAAATCATATAAATATTTGCTTGCGCGCCCGCATTTTATAATTCTTTATCATATTTTAGCTTAAAGAAAACATTGCAGCAAGAAAATTGCTATTTCAAGTGTGGTAGGTATTCTAGAATCCAGCACATGTAGCTTACAATATACAACGTATTCATCAAGAATAGGTAAAATCTGACTATATTTTTGTGAAAAATCATATAAATATTTGCTTTCGCGCCCGAATTTTTAGTTCTTCATCATATGTTAGCTAAAAGAAAACATTGCAACAAGAAAATTTCTATTTCAAGTATGGTAGGTATTCTTGAATCTAGCCCCTGTAGCTTACAATATATAACGTATTCACTAAAAAGACTCCCGAAAATTGAATTTTTATTATCTGATTGGTACCACGTTTTAGTCACTTTTGCATGTCCAATGCTAAAATTATCCATAGTATAGATCCTAAAGCATGAATATGAATGTTTTAAGATAAATATCCATTTCAAGAATAGGTAAAATCTGACTTAATTTTTGTAAAAAATCATATAAATATTTGCTTCCGCGACTGAATTTTATAATTCTTCATCATATTTTAGCTAAAAGACAACATCGCAACAAGAAAATTGGTATTTCAAGTGTAGTAGGTGTTCTAGAATTTAGCCCATGTAGCTTACAACGCATTCATCAAAAAAAGGTAAAATCTGACCTTATTTGTGTAAAAAATCATATAAATAGTCATATTTTACCTATTTTTGATGAATACGTTGTATGTTGTAAGCTACATGGGCTGGATTCTAGAATACCTATCACACTTGAAATAGCAATTTTATTGTTGCAATGTTTTCTTTTAGCTAAAATATGATGAAACATTATAAAATTCGGGCGCGGAAGCAAATATTTATATGATTTTTTATTTTTTTACCTATTTTTGATTAATACGTTGCATATTGTAAGCTTCATTGGCTGGGTTCTAGAATACCACCACACTTGAAATAGCAATTTTCTTGTTGCAATGTTTTCTTTTAGCTAAAATATGATGAAAAATTATAAAATTCGGGCGCCGAAGCAAATATTTATATGATTTTTTACAACAATAAAGTCAGATTTTACCTATTTTTGATGAATACGTTGTATATTGTAAGCTACATGGGCTGGATTCTAGAATACCTATCACAATTAAAATAGCAATTTTCTTATAGCAATGTTTTCTTTTAGCTAAAATATGATGAAAATTCATAAAATTCGGGCGCGGAAGCAAATATTTAAATGATTTTTTACAAAAATAAAGTCATATTTTACCTATTTTTGAAATGGATATTTTTGTTAAAACATTCATAAACATGCTTTTGGACCTATACTATGGATGAAATATAATAAAAAATTATAAAATCCGGGCGCGGAAGCAAATAATTATATGATTTTTTACAAAAATAAAGTCAGATTTTACCTACTTTTAATGAATACGTTGTATATTGTAAGCTACATGGGCTGGATTCTAGAATACCTACCACACTTAAAATAACAATTTTCTTGTTGCAATGTTTTCTTTTAGCTAAAATATGATGAAAAATTATAAAATTCGGGCGCGGAAGCAAATATTTATATGATTTTTTACAAAAATAAAGTCAGATTTTACCTATTTTTAATGAATACTTTGTATATTGTAAGCTATATGGGCTGGATTCTAAAATACCTACCACACTCGAAATAGCAATTTTCTTGTTGCAATGTTTTCTTTTAGCTAAAATATGAAGAAAAATTATAAAATTCGGTCGCGGAAGCAAATATTTATATGATTTTTTACAAAAATAAAGTCAGATTTTACCTACTTTTGAAGAATACGTTGCATATTGTAAGCTTCATTGGCTGGATTCTAGAATACCTCCACACTTGAAATAGCAATATTCATGTTGCAATGTTTTCTTTTAGCTAAAATATGATGAAAAATGATAAAATTTGGGCGCGGAAGCAAATATTTATATGATTTTTTACAAAAATAATGTCAGATTTTACCTATTTTTGAAATGGATATTTTTGATAAAACAATCATAAACATGCTTTTGGACCTATACTATGGATAAAATATAGTGAAAAAATTATAAAATTTGGGCGCGGAAGCAAATATTTATATGATTTTTTACAAAAATAAAGTCAGATTTTACCTATTTTTGAAATGGATATTTTTGTTAAAACATTCATAAACATGCTTTTGGACCTATACTATGGATAAAAATATAATAAAAAATTATAAAATTAGGGCGCGGAAGCAAACATTTATATTATTTTTTACAAATATTAAGTCAGATTTTACCTATTTTTGATGAATACGTTGAATATTGTAAGCTTCATTGGCTGGATTCTAGAATACCTACCACACTTGAAATATCAATTTTCTTGTTGCAATGTTTTCTTTTACCTAAACTATGATGAAAAATCATAAAATTCGGGCACGGAAACAAATATTTATATGATTTTTTACAAAAATAATGTCAGATTGTACCTATTCTTGAAATGGATTTTTTTTTAAAACATTCATAAACATGCTTTTGGACCTATACTATGGATAAAATATGATGAAAAATTATAAAATTCGGGAGCGGAAGCAAATATTTATATGCTTTTTAGAAAAATAAAGTCAGATATTACCTATTTTTAATGAATACGTTGTATATTGTAAGCTACATAGGCTGAATTCTAGAATACCTACAACACTTGAAATAGCAATTTTCTTGTTGCAATGTTTTCTTTGAGCTAAAATATGATGAAAAATTATAAAATTCGGTCGCGGAAGCAAATATTTATATGATTTTTTACAAAAATATAGTCAGATTTTACCTATATTTGATGATTACGTTTCATATTGTAAGCTTCATTGGCTGGATTCTAGAATACCACCACACTTGAAATAGCAATTATCTTGTTTCAATGTTTTCTTTTAGCTAAAATTTGATGAAAAAATTATAAAATTCGGGCGCGGAAGCAAATATTTATGATTTTTTACAAAAATAAAGTCAGATTTTACCTATTTTTGAAATGGATATTTTTGTTACACCATTCATAAACATGCTTATGGACCTATACTATGGATAAAATATAATGAAAAATTATAAAATTCGGGGCGCGGGAAGCAAATATTTATAATTTTTTACAAAAATTAAGTCAGATTTTACATATTTTTGATGAATACGTTGTATATTATAAGCTTCATTGGCTGGATTCTAGAAAACGTACCACACTTGAAATAGCTATTTTCTTGTTGTAATATTTTCTTTTACCTAAATTATGATGAAAAAATTATAAAATTCGGGCGGCGGAAGCAAATATTTGTATGATTTTTTACAAAAATAAAGCCAGATCTTACATATTTTGATGAATACCTTGTATATTGTAATCTATATGGCCTGGATTATAGAATACCTACAACACTTGAAATAGCAATTATCTTGTTGCAATGTTTTCTTTTACCTAAATTATGATAAAAAAATCATAAAATTCGGGCGCGGAAGGAAATATGTGAATGATTTTTTACAAAATAAAGTCAGATTTTACCTATTCTTGAAATGGATATTTTTGTTAAAACATTTATAAACATGCTTTTGGACCTATACTATGGATAAAATATAATGAAAAATTATAAAATTTGGGCGCGGAAGCAAATATTTATATAATTTTTTACAAAAATTAAGTCAGATTTTACCTATATTTAATGAATACGTTGTATATTGTAAGCTTCATTGGCTGGATTCTAGTATAAATACCACACTTGAAATAGCAATTTTCTTGTTGCAATATTTTCTTTTACCTAACTTATGATAAAAAGTAATAAAATTCGGGGCGCGGAAGCAAATATTTATAGGATTTTTTTACAAAAATAAAGTCAGATTTTACCTATTTTTGTAATGGATATTTTTGTTAAAACAATCATAAACATGCGTTTGGAGCTATACTATGAATAAAATATAATGAGAAATTATAAAATTCGGACGCGGAAGCAAATATTTATATAATTTTTTTACAAAACTTAAGTCAGATTTAACTATTTTGATGAATACGTTGTATATTGTAAGCTTCATTGGCTGGATTCTAGAATACCTACCACACTTGAAATAGCAATTTTCTTCTTGCAATGTTTTCTTCTACCTAAATTATGATAAAAAATTATAAAATTCGGGCGCGGAAGCTAATATTTATATGATTTTTTTCTTGTTGCAATGTATTCTTTTAGGTAAAATATGATAAAAAATTATAAAATTCGGGCGCGGGAAGCAAATATTTATATGATTTTTTACAAAAATAATGTCAGATTTTACCTATTTTTGAAATGGTCATTTTTGTTAAAACAATCATAAACATGCGTTTGTACCTATACTATGGATAAAAATATAATGAAAAAATTATAAAATTCGGACGCGGAAGCAAATATTTATATAATTTTTTACAAAACTTAAGTCAGATTTAACTATTTTTGATGAATACGTTGTATATTGTAAGCTTCATTGGCTGGATTCTGGAATACCTACCACACTTGAAATAGCAATTTTCTTCTTGCAATGTTTTCTTCTACCTAAATTATGATAAAAAATTATAAAATTCGGGCGCGGAAGCTAATATTTATATGATTTTTTACAAAGATAAAGTCAGATGTTACCTATTTTTGATGAATACGTTGTATATTGTAAGCTACATGGGCTGGATTCTAGAATACCTACCACAATTGAAATAGCAATTTTCCTGTAGCAATGTTTTCTTTTAGCTAAAATATGATGAAAAAATCATGAAATTCGGGCGCGGAAGCAAATATTTATATGATTTTTTACAAAAATAAAGTCTGATTTTACTTATTTTTGAAATGGATATTTTTGTTAAAACATTCATAAACATGCTTTTGGACCTATACTATGGATAAAATATGAGAAAAAATTATAAAATTCGAAGCGCGGAAGCAAATATTTATATGATTTTTTACAAAAATTTAGTCAGATTTTACCTATTTTTAATTAATACGTTGTATATTGTAAGCTACATGGGCTGGATTCTAGAATACCTACCACACTTGAAATAGCAATTTTCTTGTTGGAATGTGTTCTTTTAGCTAAAATATGATGAAAAATTATAAAATTCGGGCGCGGAAGCAAATATTTATATGATTTTTTACAAAAATAATGTCAGATTTTACCTATTTTTGAAATGGATATTTTTGTTTAAAACATACATAAACATGCTTTTGGATCTATACTATGGATAAAATATGAGAAAAAATTATAAAATTCGAGCGCAGAAGTAAATATTTATATGATTTTTTACAAAAATTAAGTCAGATTTTACCTATTTTTAATTAATACGTTGTATATTGTAAGCTACATGGGCTGGATTCTAGAATACCTACCACACTTGAAATAGCAATTTTCTTGTTGGAATGTGTTCTTTTAGCTAAAATATGATGAAAAATTATAAAATTCGGGCGCGAAAGCATATATTTATATGATTTTTTACAAAAATAATGTCAGATTTTACCTATTTTTGAAATGGATATTTTTGTTAAAACATTCAAAATCATGCTTTTGGATCTATACTATGGATAAAATATAATGAAAAATTATAAAATTCGGGTGCGGAAGCAAATATTTATATAATTTTTTACAAAAATTAAGTCAGATTTAACTACTTTTGATGAATACGTTGTGTATTGTAAGCTTCATTGGCTGGATTCTAGAATATCTACCACACTTGAAATAGCAATTTTCTTTTTGCAATGTTTTCTTTTACCTAAATTATGATGAAAAATAATAAGATTCGGTTGCGGAAGCAAATATTTATATGATTTTTTACAAAAATAAAGTCAGATTTTACCTATTTTGGATGAATACTTTGTATATTGTAAGCTACATGGGCTGGATTCTAGAATACCTACCACAATTGAAATAGCAATTTCCTTGTAGCAATGTTTTCTTTTAGCTAAAATATGATGAAAAATCATAAAATTCGGGCGCGGAAGCAAATATTTATATGATTTTTTACAAAAATAAAGTCAGATATTAACTATTTTTGAAATGGATATTTTTGTTAAAACATTCATAAACATGCTTTTGGACCTATACTATAGATAAAATAAGATGAAAAATTATAAAATTCGGGCGCGGAAGCAAATATTTATATGATGTTTTACAAAAATAAAGTCAGATTTCACCTATTTTTAATGAATACGTTGTATTTTGTAAGCTACATAGGCTGGATTCTAGAATACTTACCACACTTGAAATAGCAATTTTCTTGTTGCAATGTTTTCTTTAAGCTAAAATATGATGAAAAATTATAAAATTCGGTCGCGGAAGTAAATATTTATAAGATTTTTTACAAAAATAAAGTCAGATTTTACCTATTTTTGATTAATACTTTGCATATTGTAAGCTTCATTGGCTGGGTTCTAGAATACCACCACACTTGAAATAGCAATTTTCTTGTTGCAATGTTTTCTTTTAGCTAAAATATGATGAAAAATTATAAAATTCGGGCGCGAAAGCAAATCTTTATATGATTTTTTACAACAATAAAGTCAGATTTTATCTATTTTTGATATGGATATTTTTGTTAAAACATTCATAAACATGCTTTTGGTCCTATACTATGTATAAAATATAATGAAAAATTATAAAAATTCGTGCGCGGAAGTAAATGTTTATATGATTTTTTTACAAAAATAAAGTCAGATTTTACCTATTTTTGATGAATACGTTTGTATATTGTAAGCTACATGGGCTGGATTCTAGAATACCTATCACAATTGAAATAGCAATTTTCTTATAGCAATGTTTTCTTTTAGCTAAAATATGATGAAAAATCATAAAATTCGCTCGCGGAAGCAAATATATAAATGATTTTTTTACAAAAATAAAGTCAGATTTTTCCTATTTTTGAATGGATATTTTTGTTAAAACATTCATAAACATGCTTTTGGACCTATACTATGGATAAAATATAATGAAAAATTATAAAATCCGGGCGCGGAAGCAAATATTTATATGATTTTTTTACAAAAATAAAGTCAGATTTTACGTATTTTTAATGAATACTTTGTATATTGTAAGCTACATGGGCTGGATTCTACAATACCTACTACACTTGAAATAGCAATTTTCTTGTTGCAATGTTTTCTTTTAGCTAAAATATGATAAAAAAATTATAAAATTCGGTCGCGGAAGCAAATATTTATATGATTTTTTACAAAAATAATGTCAGATTTTACCTACTTTTGATGAATACGTTGCATATTGTAAGCTTCATTGGCTGGATTCTAGAATACCTCCACACTTGAAATAGCAATTTTCATGTTGCAATGTATTCTTTTAGCTAAAATATGATGAAAAATTATAAAATTCGGGCGCGGAAGCAAATATTTATATGATTTTTTACAAAAATAAAGTCACATTTTACCTACTTTTGAAATGGATATTTTTGTTAAAACAATCATAAACATGCTTTTGGACCTATACTATGGATAAAATATAATGAAAAATTATAAAATTCGGGCGCGGAAGCAAATATTTATATGATTTTTACAGAAATAATGTCAGATATTACCTAATTTTGAAATGGATATTTTTTGTTAAAACAATCATAAACATGCTTTTGGGACCTATACTATGGATAAAATAAAATAAATAATTATAAAATTCGGGTGCGGAAGCAAATATTTATATAATTTTTTTACAAAAATTAAGTCAGATTTAACTATTTTTGATGAATACGTTGTATTTTGTAAGCATCATTGGCTGGATTCTAGAATACCTACCACACTTGAAATAGCAATTTTCTTGTTGCAATGTTTTCTTTTACCTAAATTATGATGAAAAATCATAAAATTCGGGCGCAAAAGCAAATATTTATATGATTTTAACAAAAATAAAGTCTGATTTTACCTATTCTTGAAATGGATATTTTTGTTATAACATTCATAAACATGCTTTTGGACCTATAATAAAATATGATGAAAAATTATAAAATTCGGGCGCGGAAGCAAATATTTATATGATTTTTTACAAAAATAATGTCAGATTTTACCTATTTTTAAAATGGATATTTTTGTTAAAACAATCATAAACATGCTTTTGGACCTATACTATGAATAAAATATAATGAAAAATTATAAAATTCGGACGCAGAAGCAAATATTTATATAATTTTTTACAAAACTTATGTCAGATTTAACTATTTTTGATGAATACTTTGTATATTGTAAGCTTCATTGGCTGGATTTTAGAATACCTACCAAAATTGAAATAGCAATTTTCCTGTAGCAATGTTTTCTTTTATCTAAAATATGATGAAAAATCATAAAATTCGGGCGCGAAAGCAAATATTTATATGATTTTTTACAAAAATAAAGTCTGATTTTACTTATTTTTGAAATGGATATTTTTGTTAAAACATTCATAAACTTGCTTTTGGACCTATACTATGGATAAAATAAGAGAATAAATTATAAAATTCGAGCGCGGAAGCAAATATTTACATGATTTTTTACAAAAATTAAGTCAGATTTTACCTATTTTTGATTAATACGTTGTATATTGTAAGCTACATGGGCTGGATTCTAGAATACCTACCACACTTGAAATAGCAATTTTCTTGTTGGAATGTTTTCTTTTAGCTAAAATATGATGAAAAATTATAATATTCGGTCGCGGAAGCAAATATTTATATGATTTTTTACAAAAATAAAGTCAGATTTTACCTATTTTTGATGAATACGTTGCATATTGTAAGCTTCATTTTCTGGATTCTAGAATACCACCACACTTGAAATAGCAATTTTCTTGTTGCAAATGTTTTCTTTTAGCTAAAATATGATGAAAAATTATAAAATTCGGCGCGGAAGCAAATATTTATATGATTTTTACAAAAATAATGTCAGATTTTAACTATTTTTGAAATGGATATTTTTGTTAAAACAATCATAAACATGCTTTTGGACCTATACTATGAATAAAATATAAAGAAAAATTATAAATTTTGGACGCAGAAGCAAATATTTATATAATTTTTTACAACACTTATGTCAGATTTAACTATTATTGATGAATACGTTGTATATTGTAATCTTCATTGGCTGGATTCTAGAATACCTACCACACTTGAAATAGCAATTTTCTTCTTGCAATGTTTTCTTCTACCTAAATTATGATAAAAAATTATAGAATTCGGGCGCGGAAGCAAATATTTATATGATTTTTTACAAAGATAAAGTCAGATTTTACCTATTCTTGAAATGGATATTTTTGTTAAAACATTAATAAACATGCTTTTGGACCTATAATAAAATATGGAAAATTATAAAATTCGGGCGCGGAACTCTGAGATAGCGCGT
>JAQOWZ010000283.1:0-73303 GCA_035578165.1 Stenolophus ochropezus | reverse complement strand
ACAGTTAACTTACACTATGGATAAAATATGATAAAAAATTATAAAATTCGGGCGCGGAAGCAAATATTTATATGATTTTTTACAAAAATAAAGTCAGATTTTACCTATTTTTTATGAATACGTTGTATATTGTAAGCTACATGGGCTGGATTCTGGAATACCTACCACACTTGAAATAGCAATTTTCTTGTTGCAATGTTTTCTTTTAGCTAAAATATGATGAAAATTCATAAAATTCGGGCGCGGAAGCAAACATTTATATAATTTTTTACAAAAATAAAGTCAGATTTTACCTATATTTGAAATGGATATTTTTGGTAAAACATTCATTAACAGGCTTTTGGACCTATACTATGGATAATTTTAGCATTGGACATGCAGAAGTGACCATAACTTGGTACTAATCAGATAATAAACATTTAATTTTCGGGTGTCATTTTAATGAATACGTTGTATATTGTAAGCTAAATGGGCTGGATTCTAGAATACCTACCACACTTGAAATAGCAATTTTTTTGTTGCAATTTTTTCTTTTAGCTAAAATATGATGAAAAATCATAAAATTCGGGCGCGGAAGCAAATATTTATATGATTTTTTACAAAAATAAAATCAGATTTTACCTATTATTGAAATGAATATTTTTGTTAAAAGATTCATAAACATGCTTTTGGACCTATACTATGGATAAAATTTAATGAAAAAATATAATATTCGGGCGCGGAAGCAAATATTTAAATGATTTTTTACAAAAATAAAGTCAGATTTTACTTATTTTTGATTAATACGTTGTATATTGTAAGCTACATGGGCTGGATTCTGGAATACCTACCACACTTGAAATAGCAATTTTCTTGTTTGCAATGTTTCCTCTTAGCTAAAATATGATGAAAAATCATAAAATTCGGGCGCGGAAGCAAATATTTATGTGATTTTTTACAAAAATAAAGTCAGATTTTACCTATTTTTGAAATGGATATTTTTGTTAAAACATTTATTAACATGCTTTTGGACCTATACTATGGATAAAATATGATAAAAAATTATAAAATTCGGGCGCGGAAGCATATATTTATATAATTTTTTACAAAAATTAAGTCAGATTTTACCTATTTTGGTTAATACGTTGTATATTGTAAGCTTCATAGGCTGGATTCTAGAATACCTACCACCATTGAAATAGCAATTTTCTTGTTGCAATGTTTCCTTTTACCTAAATTATGATAAAAAATCATAAAATTCGGGCGCGGAAGCAAATATTTATATGATTTTTTTACAAAAATAAAGTCAGATTTTACCTATTCTTGAAATGGATATTTTTGTTAAAGCATTCATAAACATGCTTTTGGACCTATACTATGGATAAAATATGATAAAAATTATAAAATTCGGGCGCGGAAGCAAATATTTATATGATTTTTTACAAAAATAAAGTTAGATTTTACCTATTTTTGATGAATACGTAGTATATTGTAAGCTACATGGGCTGGATTCTAGAATACCTACCACACTTGAAATAGCAATTATCTTGTTGCAATGTTTTCTTTTAGCTAATATATGATAAAAAATCATAAAATTCAGGCGCGGATGCAAAAATTTATGATTTTTTACAAAAATAAAATCAGATTTTACCTATTTTTGAAATAGATATTTTTGTTAAAACAGTCATAATCATGCTTTTGGACCTATACTATGGATAAAATATGATGAAAAATTATAAAATTCGGGCGCGGAAGCAAATATTTATATCATTTTTTACAAAAATAAAGTCAGATTTTACCTATTTTTGATGAATACGTTGTATATTGTAAGCTACATGGACTGGATTCCAGAATACCTACCACACTTGAAATAGCAATTTTCTTGTTGCAATGTTTTCTTTTAGGTAAAATATGATGAAAAATAATAAATTTCGGGCGCGAAAGCTAATATTTATATGATTTTTTACATAAATGAAGTCAGATTTTACCTATTCTTGAAATGGATATTTTTGTTAAATTATTTATAAACATTGTAGACTGTAGTAACCCAAGCGTGGTTTAATCATACGAATACCCCCTCCAAAAAACAACTTGAGGAATTCGTTGCAAATATTGACAACATAGCAAGCTTAACAAATGAAAAAGACATTTTATTAGTTTTGACACATACAGTAGCTACATACAAAAAGAATAATTTCCCCACCAAAAATACGTCTACAAGTGTAAACATAACCACGAAAAACACCCTTAATGACATCAAAACTAAAATTAAAGAAAACAACTTGATAATAACTAAAGCTGACAAAGGCAACTGTATTTGTATTTTAAATATTGACAATTATGTTAACAAAGTAGAAGATTTCTTAAATACTAGTAATTTTAAAAAACTTAGAACAAATCCTACAAACTCTTTTATCACTAACATGAAAAAAGAAATAAGAAACCATACTGTTTTCTTAGAACTATATAATATAAAAAATTTAATACCGATGAACTCCAGAACACCAATCTTATACGGTAGTAGTTGTGAGCCCCAAGTTGGCGACCTCAGTCTCAAATTTGCATATTGGTCATTTATAGATTATGACTTGTTTAATTTGCATATAGTAGAGTTTTGAAAATGATTTCGTCTAGTTTTTTTGTCGTAGGCTTAGGTATTGTTTGGCGATACAAAGGGCGGGGGTGAAGTTTGGTTACAATAGAAATAGAAAAAAGTTAGTATTGAATGTGAGAGTTATGAATAGCCATTATTGACCGTGAGAATTCTTCTTAAAGACATTTCACTCAATAACTGGACACCTGCAAAAGACAAAAGTTACCCTATAAAAGACATCGTCAGTTTTAGTTTTTGATGTTATAAATTTGCATATTTTAGCATGTAGTACAGTTTTGAAAATGATTTCGTGTTTTATGTTGGTTTTTCGTTTGTAGTCTGTCGCGAATTGTTTGACCACAAAGGGCGGGAAAAATATTTAAAGTTGGTTACCTGACTTAGTTGATTGTATCAGGTGGCTGTATGGCCAAAAGGGGAGGTAATTGATTGTTTAGGTACTGCTATAAAATAAGTACAGAGATTATTTTGATAAAAGGCCGACGAATTGAATGTAGAGACTGTGTGTGAAGGGGGGTGAGGAATAAATATTGAATATCGTTGGCACCCCCTTATTCAATGCGAAGTATTATTTAAGTTTTGATAACTTATTTAATATATAAGGTAATGAAATATTTTCTGAACGAGATAGAGATAAAATAAGGTTAAAAGAAAGAGAGAGAAAACGAACAAATATGTATAATATAAATACGAGACAATTCTTATACAGTATATGTACAATTCATTTCAATTTTGAATGAACAAATATCAGGGTTTAATAAAATCTATTTCAAATATGAGTTTTTTTTAAGTGGGCGTTAAGGAATTTGAAAAATATAAGAAAGCATAACTTGTAAAATTTGGTCAATTGTAATGAATTATAATAATAAAGCGTATATTCTTAAACGGTATTAAATGTGTATTATTTCGTTTAATATAAAAATATTTGCGAATAATGTACGATAAACATGCAAAGAACTTGTTTTTGTCAATTTGTTATGTCTAATTTGTATTTTCTGAAATATAATACATTAAATTTTAAATAATTGAAGTGAGAATACATTTTTTAAGAAAATCAGCCAATCACAACGCTTGAAAATGTTGCACCAAAAAGGGAAAATAATATATTGCCGCGATTTTATTATTTCCATTAGCAATGCTAGTAACCAATACAGTAAATATGACATATAAACAAAAAAATAATTTACAGTTGAAAGAAACTGTAGCAGCGATTTGTGAAAAATGTGTTCTAAAAAATGAACTCATTAACAATGCGGTTACGTATAATATCCCAAAAAAATGCTAAAAGAAAGTAAGTTTATGGAGACAATTTAGTCAGTTTTTCAGTAATCATTTTTTTTCTCTTCTTATTTATAACTCGTAATTCGCTTAAAACCGATAATATTTAGAAAATGCCACGCTTTTTAATGTTAATCCCAATCTTTGGAAATATTTTCTATGTGATATAATCAAAATTTATAAAAGATATTAAAGAAACAATTTATAAAATTTCAAAATAATTAATATTATTTTACACCAATGTTTAACGTCAATGAAACATTTCTTATTATATTTATAGAATTCTGTATGATTTTGTGAATTGAACCACTAGGTACTAAAACAGATTCTTTTATTTATTATACACTTACATTTATTCTAAGTAAAACTTTTTTTCTTGTTTAGTCTCCAGTCGTTCTTAATACTCTATCTCTATCTAATACTCCAATTCCAAAAATTTTCTTCGGTGTAATTTTTGTATAAGTTTTAGGAAATAGAACTATATTTATTACTTTGTAACACTGATTCATTCAAATATTTTGTTACTAGTTTCGACCAGTTCGGTCATCATCAGACAAAAGTACAATTTCTATTCACGACAAAATTAAGGAAAACAATTTGAATAAGACATGAACGGCTAAGAACAACATGAGACGAGGGGTGTTTATATTCAGCAAAGTAATACCGGAGTTATTCTTGATTTTAAAAAGGCGCGGATGCAAAAATTTATGATTTTTTACAAAAATAAAATCAGATTTTACCTATTTTTGAAATAGATATTTTTGTTAAAACAGTCATAATCATGCTTTTGGACCTATACTATGGATAAAATATGATGAAAAATTATAAAATTCGGGCGCGGAAGCAAATATTTATATCATTTTTTACAAAAATAAAGTCAGATTTTACCTATTTTTGATGAATACGTTGTATATTGTAAGCTACATGGACTGGATTCCAGAATACCTACCACACTTGAAATAGCAATTTTCTTGTTGCAATGTTTTCTTTTAGGTAAAATATGATGAAAAATAATAAATTTCGGGCGCGAAAGCTAATATTTATATGATTTTTTACATAAATGAAGTCAGATTTTACCTATTCTTGAAATGGATATTTTTGTTAAATTATTTATAAACATTGTAGACTGTAGTAACCCAAGCGTGGTTTAATCATACGAATACCCCCTCCAAAAAACAACTTGAGGAATTCGTTGCAAATATTGACAACATAGCAAGCTTAACAAATGAAAAAGACATTTTATTAGTTTTGACACATACAGTAGCTACATACAAAAAGAATAATTTCCCCACCAAAAATACGTCTACAAGTGTAAACATAACCACGAAAAACACCCTTAATGACATCAAAACTAAAATTAAAGAAAACAACTTGATAATAACTAAAGCTGACAAAGGCAACTGTATTTGTATTTTAAATATTGACAATTATGTTAACAAAGTAGAAGATTTCTTAAATACTAGTAATTTTAAAAAACTTAGAACAAATCCTACAAACTCTTTTATCACTAACATGAAAAAAGAAATAAGAAACCATACTGTTTTCTTAGAACTATATAATATAAAAAATTTAATACCGATGAACTCCAGAACACCAATCTTATACGGTAGTAGTTGTGAGCCCCAAGTTGGCGACCTCAGTCTCAAATTTGCATATTGGTCATTTATAGATTATGACTTGTTTAATTTGCATATAGTAGAGTTTTGAAAATGATTTCGTCTAGTTTTTTTGTCGTAGGCTTAGGTATTGTTTGGCGATACAAAGGGCGGGGGTGAAGTTTGGTTACAATAGAAATAGAAAAAAGTTAGTATTGAATGTGAGAGTTATGAATAGCCATTATTGACCGTGAGAATTCTTCTTAAAGACATTTCACTCAATAACTGGACACCTGCAAAAGACAAAAGTTACCCTATAAAAGACATCGTCAGTTTTAGTTTTTGATGTTATAAATTTGCATATTTTAGCATGTAGTACAGTTTTGAAAATGATTTCGTGTTTTATGTTGGTTTTTCGTTTGTAGTCTGTCGCGAATTGTTTGACCACAAAGGGCGGGAAAAATATTTAAAGTTGGTTACCTGACTTAGTTGATTGTATCAGGTGGCTGTATGGCCAAAAGGGGAGGTAATTGATTGTTTAGGTACTGCTATAAAATAAGTACAGAGATTATTTTGATAAAAGGCCGACGAATTGAATGTAGAGACTGTGTGTGAAGGGGGGTGAGGAATAAATATTGAATATCGTTGGCACCCCCTTACTCAATGCGAAGTATTATTTAAGTTTTGATAACTTATTTAATATATAAGGTAATGAAATATTTTCTGAACGAGATAGAGATAAAATAAGGTTAAAAGAAAGAGAGAGAAAACGAACAAATATGTATAATATAAATACGAGACAATTCTTATACAGTATATGTACAATTCATTTCAATTTTGAATGAACAAATATCAGGGTTTAATAAAATCTATTTCAAATATGAGTTTTTTTTAAGTGGGCGTTAAGGAATTTGAAAAATATAAGAAAGCATAACTTGTAAAATTTGGTCAATTGTAATGAATTATAATAATAAAGCGTATATTCTTAAACGGTATTAAATGTGTATTATTTCGTTTAATATAAAAATATTTGCGAATAATGTACGATAAACATGCAAAGAACTTGTTTTTGTCAATTTGTTATGTCTAATTTGTATTTTCTGAAATATAATACATTAAATTTTAAATAATTGAAGTGAGAATACATTTTTTAAGAAAATCAGCCAATCACAACGCTTGAAAATGTTGCACCAAAAAGGGAAAATAATATATTGCCGCGATTTTATTATTTCCATTAGCAATGCTAGTAACCAATACAGTAAATATGACATATAAACAAAAAAATAATTTACAGTTGAAAGAAACTGTAGCAGCGATTTGTGAAAAATGTGTTCTAAAAAATGAACTCATTAACAATGCGGTTACGTATAATATCCCAAAAAAATGCTAAAAGAAAGTAAGTTTATGGAGACAATTTAGTCAGTTTTTCAGTAATCATTTTTTTTCTCTTCTTATTTATAACTCGTAATTCGCTTAAAACCGATAATATTTAGAAAATGCCACGCTTTTTAATGTTAATCCCAATCTTTGGAAATATTTTCTATGTGATATAATCAAAATTTATAAAAGATATTAAAGAAACAATTTATAAAATTTCAAAATAATTAATATTATTTTACACCAATGTTTAACGTCAATGAAACATTTCTTATTATATTTATAGAATTCTGTATGATTTTGTGAATTGAACCACTAGGTACTAAAACAGATTCTTTTATTTATTATACACTTACATTTATTCTAAGTAAAACTTTTTTTCTTGTTTAGTCTCCAGTCGTTCTTAATACTCTATCTCTATCTAATACTCCAATTCCAAAAATTTTCTTCGGTGTAATTTTTGTATAAGTTTTAGGAAATAGAACTATATTTATTACTTTGTAACACTGATTCATTCAAATATTTTGTTACTAGTTTCGACCAGTTCGGTCATCATCAGACAAAAGTACAATTTCTATTCACGACAAAATTAAGGAAAACAATTTGAATAAGACATGAACGGCTAAGAACAACATGAGACGAGGGGTGTTTATATTCAGCAAAGTAATACCGGAGTTATTCTTGATTTTAAAAATTTTCAAAGCATCTAATAAGTTTAATTTTATTGAGATGTCAGACAAATGATTATTTTCTAATAAATGGTTAGCAATTGTCGAGTCTGAATTTTGGAGTTTATTAGAGCGCATATGTTCTTTTAATCTAATGTTGAAATTCCGACTGTTCTGACTAATATAATACATCTTCACAATTTTTAAAATTTATTTTATATTACCCCAGATTTTTCTGAATATTTGTGGTATATACTTTGCCTAAGTCATTTTCAAATGTGGCTTCCATTTTACAAAAACTATAATAACTAATTTTATATATTTTAAATTTTAGTAAAATATTTAATACATATTACATGACAAATAATTGCTGTTTAATTTGAAGTTCAATAATAAAAATATGTGTCCTGGAACGTATCTGAAATTTCTGTTTTAGATGTTTACTAATTATGTACTTTGTATTATAAATCTAATTCAAATTGTAATTTGAAAATAATGACGCTTAACTTTACATTCGTATTGTCTGCATATGTGTATGTGTCAAATATGGTTTTGTGTAAGTTTTTGATTCATGACATTATACCAAAATATGCAGCGCGAACATCTTTTAAAAATTATAATATTGGCAAGTAATGTCAGTTGTCTCTTAAAATTTTTTATAGGACTTGCGGTAAAGATTCCTTTAGGTAGGTACTTTTTTTCTGGGCCGTATCCAAAATTTTTCTTTAAGATATTATCATGTTTTCTAATTATATATTATGTACTTTAAACTAAAAAATAAGAAAAAAAGCATACGTGTACATATTTACACATTTTATTACATGAGTAATAATTGCTCTTTGAAGTTGGATAATAGAATACATACATGTTTTGGACCGTAACAGAAATTTATGGTTAAGATGTTTTCTAATTTTGTACTCTCAAATTTCTTTGGAACCGTACATAAGAAACAAAATATATACAAAGTAAATTCAGTATGAATTTGTGTGATACGACCCATTTCCTTCTCTATAACAAATTCTCTGCAGAGTACGCCGGGGACTTTTGACCTAACAGTACTTCAATATATCTACCTGCTACCTTATTCAGGGCTGCGGTAAGATTTCTTTGATATCAGGTGTTTTATCTGTTAGGTGTGATATGAACCTTTTGAATAATTTTACGGTTTTATCCGGTAATGTAAAATATTTTTCCATATCCATCTCATAATGCACATTCATATTCCATATACATATTTAACTTAAAATTATAGTATGTAGGCATTTCCCATAATATTACTCTTATAGAACAATAATTCTTTATTAACGTTTTACACGATGTTTTTCTTAAATCTAATGTTACATCAATAAGTTTACATACTGCTGTTAATGTAGAAATTTGCAATAAAAAATTAGACATTTCGTTTATAAACATACGAAACATTTTGTTTTCATTATCAATAACAGGAAGTACTCAGTTGCTATTTTTCACATATATTTATACTTATATTTATATTATTCGTGTTTCCTGTAAAAAATTCAAATAATTTTATAAATTTCAATAATAGAAAGTCTCGTTTCGGAACAAAATATTATTCTCTGGAATATGTTTTAAGCATTTATTAAAATGGAATAATGTAAATGTAAAGGGATGATTCAGAATGAATATGTTGGTATAATATTAATAATATAAAACATGCGTAAATATTTGTTAAATAATTTTAAATTATCTTTATTTCGATGCAGTTCTGACATTAAAACGAATTATTTTACATAATTTAAATTAAAAAATATCACAGTGGATAAAAATCATGTTTTAAAAATCATTTTTTTGTTTTAAATCAGATTTTTTTGATTTCAATCAGATTATACAGGGTGTCCCATTTAAGATACGAATGCATTGGTATCTCGAGAACCGTAAGAGCTACGAGGTTGGTTAAATTAGACAAAAGTTGCCCCTTTAGGAGGCTATTTTAATAGTGTTTTGTTATTTGCGAGAAAATGCATAGGTCACTAGATATAGGGGAAAATGTAAATTTAGCGATTTTCTTTTTTTGCTTATAACTTTGTTATATGAAATAATACGAGATTCTGGTTTGCACTTTCTTAAGGCACTTTTGTATGGTGAATTTGCAGAAGTAGGTACTCAATATTTTTTTATATCTAACCATTTACGAGTTACTGATAGCAACTTTTATTTTTCATATGGAGGTCATATTAAGCTATGGTATTTTTAAATAGAGATTTTTTTTAGCTTTACAATGATGTAAAACAGTAATACTTTATTTTTATATTTAACAGAAAAATTAACAAAAATTGTTATTTATACTAAAATTGCATTGAAAAAAGTAAATTAAAGACTGCAATCTAAGAAAATAACTATTTCATAACATATGTTGCAAGAAGTTTATGTAATTAAAGTTAAAAATAAAAAAATAATTTGCGAAAACTTCACAATAAATTTAGTTAAATTCTTCCACAGCAGCCTTCGATTTACTTTTTTCTAACTAAATTTATTGTTAAGTTTTCGCTAATTATTTTTGTATTTTTAACTTTAATTAAATAAACTTGTTGCAACATATGTTATGAAATAGTTATTTTCTTCCACTGCTGCCTTTAATTTACTTTTTTCAATGCAATTTTAGTATAAATAACAATTTTTGTTAATTTTTCTGTTAATTATAAAAATAAAGTATTACTGTTTTATATCATTGTAAAGCTAAAAAAAATCTCTATTTAAAAATGACATAGCTTAATATGACCTCTATATGAAAAATAAAAGTTGCTATCAGTAACTCGTAAATGGTTAGATATAAAAAATAATTGAGTACTTCTGCAAATTCACCATACAAAAGTGCCTTAAGAAAGTGCAAACCAGAATCTCGTATTATTTCATATAACAAAGTTATAAGCAAAAAAAGAAAGTCGCTAAATTTACATTTTCCCCTATATCTAGTGACCAATGCATTTTTTCGCAAATAACAAAACACTATTAAAATAGCCTCCTAACGGGGCAACTTTTGTCTAATTTAACTAACCTCGTAGCTCTTACGGTTCTCGAGATACCAATGCATTCGTACCTTAAATGGGACACCCTGTATATATATATATATATATATATATATATATATATATATATATATACAGGCTGTTCGAAAAATAGGGTGCCAAATTTGGGAAATACATTAATCAAACCAAAACAAGAAAATAATCCTAATATACCCATGTCCGGAAACGAACCATCTTGGAACAAAACACTCTTTTGTTTGAATTTTAAATTTTATTTTTAGTTATGTTTTTTACTCTCAAAATTACAATAGTTGTTCGTAATGTCCTCCTTGAACTTGCATGCAACATTCTAAATGTCTTCTCATGGATTGTCGAACACGTTTAAATATTCCTGGTTTTAGTCTTATAATATTGCAACAGTCTATGATTCTTTGCCGCAAATTCTCTACGTTATTAATGGGCGTCTAATAAACTAAGCTTTTTAAATGACCCCAAAAATAAAAATCAAGCGGATTCAACTAATGGTGAACGTGGAGACCAAGTAGTTGGACCACCTCGCGAATTACCATGCGCACGTCCGTACATTAAATGCATGTCGGTTAATTCTGAGTTTGTATAACTATTCATTATTAATAGTAAAGCTTCTAAACAATATCAAAATAATTTAATTACGGTGACAACAAATTATGTCAGTTGCTAAGAAAACGTTATTAAACAAATTACAAGTATTAACGTAACTATTATAATTTTGACAGTAAAAAGCATTACTAAAAATAAAATTCAAAATTCAAACAAAAGAGTATTTTATTCCGAAATGGTTGGTTTCCGGACATGGGTATATTAGGGTTATTTTCTTGTTTTGGTTTGATGAATATATTTTCCAAATTTTGTCCCCTATTTTTCGAACACCTTGTATATATATATATATATATATATATATATATATATATATATATATATATATCAGTTGAAGGTAATTGTGACTGCAATTAGTTAAGGAAACTGTATTTCGTGGGAATGGCAGTCAGGAATCGGGCTAATAATTTTTACGTCTTTTTAAATTTTGACTAGCTTTCGGAATCACTTTATTCCTTCTTTAGGTCACTACATAAAAAAGTTATTTAAAATAGTACTAATGTACAATAATAATTTTTTAATTAACTTACAATTTTGGTAGAGTTATAATTTTGAAAATTGTCGAGTCCATGAACATTTTATCTTGACTATTTTTAAATTGTTGTAATTAACATTGTTGATATTTATAAATGTTTTGTTATAATTTTAAAATAATAATTTAGTAAAATATTATAAATCACAGAAATTTATTTATGCACCACATGGTTCAGTGTTCATCTTAAATTTACAAGTTTAGACGTAGTTTTACATTTAACCTGCTTCTTATTTTTGTTATTCCATACAGGTTGGCGGTAAATTTGAAAATTGAAAAAGTGAGAAAAGTCAAGTAACTGACGTTGAATTTCTACTTGTTTGAAATTTGATATGTTCTAATGAATAACTGTATATATTACTCAAATCATCAACATCTTTCCTTTTATTCATACAGTTGTTTGTGTTGTGTATGTGTACCATTTCAAGGAAGGAGCGTTTGTAATCATTATTTTCTATGTCAAAAACTTTTACATTTTCATAGTCAATTTGGTGTTGGTTTAAATGTTGATGTTCTGCTAAGGCATTAGATTTTGGTCTAAGTCTAGTATTACTTTTATGCGATGTAAGTCTGCTTTGTAGATTTCTTTTAGGTTGACCTATATAAATTTTGTCACAGTCTTGACATGGTATACAATACACAACGCCAGATTGTTGTAAAGTGGGTGTTTTATTAATGTTAATTAATGTTTTTGGATAAGCATTGGTTAACAATACGTCTCTCAGTATTTTCAAATTTTGTTGGTGAAAACTTTGATGTGAAATTTTTAAAATTCTGTTTTTTAAAGCTAGAATTACATTTATTTTCAAGTTTTTTGGTTGTTGTGATTGATAATGAATGTAGCGTTGAGATGCAGTAGGTTTTACATACCAATTTGTTTTTAAGTTTCCTTCGTCGTCTCTTATTACCAGAGTGTCGAGGAAAGGTAGTGTATTTTCACGCTCTATCTCTGAGGTAAATTGTAAATGTTGATCGTATTGGATAAAAATGTGTACTATTTCTTCAACTTTGTTCGCAGGTACTGCACATACAATATCGTCTACAAATTTCTTGATAAACGGTAGTTCGAATGATAGTTTTGGAATGCAATCATCAAGTGCTGGATCCATAACATATTGAGCGACGATGGGACTGACTACAGCTCCCATGGGGCTACCAATCAATTGTTTGTAGTAATTATTATTATACTGGCAGTAACTGGTGTCAAAGATGAATTGAACTAATGCAATAAATTCAGTTTTACTGAGGGCCGTATTTGTCACAAATGTTATTTCAATTTTTTGTAATACTGGTGATAACTAGATCGACTGTAATGTTACTGAACAAAGACACAACATCAAGGCTAATGAGAATGTAGTTTTCTGGTATTTTTTAATTGTTAATAAATTCTGGAACATAAATGAGTCTTTTATGTAATACTTGTTTTCTTTATTGTATGATATCGTTAGTATGTTTGTAACAAATTTAGCAATTTTGGAGTTTGGTGCATCTATTGCAGCTATTATAGGTCGGAGACAGAGATTAGGTTTATGGATTTTAGGAGCACCGTAGAATTTTGGTGCGGTCGAATTGTAAATCATTAATGTTGATGCTAATTGTGGATCAATTTTTTTATATTTCTTTAATTCACTAATTATTTTATTGGCTCTATTTTGTATGCTGGATGTTGGATCTTTGTTCAGTAACTTATATGCTGAACTGTCTGATAGTATGTCTGAAGCTAATTCATTGTATTTTTCCTTTTCTATTATGCAAGTGACATTACCTTTATCTGATTGTGTTACAATCAAATTGGGATTATTTTTTAAAAAACTTTTTGTGTCGTAGTAAATTTTATTAATGAAATTATTATCTGAATGTTTATGTGAATTTAGAAAATTTGTTAAGATGTTGGTGATTTTCGCTCTGGTCACATTCTTATTACCTTCATTTGTTTTTGAAATGATGAATTCGACATCACTGAGTAATTTCTGAATGTTAATTTGTTTTACTGAAGGGTTAATGCACCAGTTACTGCCAGTATGTAAAACCTACTGCATCTCAACGCTACATTCATTATCAATCACAACAACCAAAAAACTTGATAATAAATGGAATTCTATCTTTAAAAAATCTGATGTGTCCAACACACTACCTCCCGCTACTGTAATAATATTTTCAATATAAGTTTTTAACATACATACATACATTTAATTTGTAGTTTTAAAATTAGTTTGTTATTGCAGATGAGAATACGTTTAATTCATTTCATACCTAAAATTTCCTTCATAAAATTTGTACGACCAATATGACAGCTATTTTTGACGTTACTAAAACCGGAACCGAACTTACTTTGATTCATGCATGCAAATACATTCCTTATATATTTCTTCCACCATTTATAATTTTACAATAAAACTACTTCATATTTACTTATTTTATCTTTTAAACTTACTTACATCAAATTTGACATTATATGTCAAATTTTGTGAACATATGAATAACTCATCTGTTTTATCGAAATTTCTCAGCCTAAACGATATGCAAAATTATTATAATTTATATATTTATTCTCTTTAGCTAGAAGTTACACATATAAACGTAATTATACAGATCGGTAGAAAATTAAAAAATCTTTATATTGAATAATAACTTAATTTGCGAAAAAATGGTATTTACAGTTTTTTTTTAAGAAAAACTGTTTAAAGCTTCAAGTCAAGTACTGCTTCCGGTTAACCAATTGTAGTCAAAATCTAATCAGTTCATCATATTTAAATATAATTCTTAAATACCAAATATTATATTTTTAACATGTATCATGTTGGAGTTATCGTGCACGAAAATTCGTCACAGACACACAGACACACACACGCACACACACACAGACATACAGACATCACGTTAAAAATAGTAAATTCGTATTGTAGGGACCCTAATTCGTGCTCATATGTTGAAAACTCATACTCGAGAAATCTGACCAAAAACAATACCTCCCTTATCTATATATTGATAGGCGGGAGGTAAAAACAGAATTTTAAAAATTTCACATCAAAGTTTTCACCAACAAAATTTGAAAATACTGAGAGACGTATTGTTAACCAATGCTTATCCAAAAACATTAATTAACATTAATAAAACACCCACTTTACAACAATCTGGCGTTGTGTATTGTATACCATGTCAAGACTGTGACAAAATTTATATAGGTCAACCTAAAAGAAATCTACAAAGCAGACTTACATCGCATAAAAGTAATACTAGACTTAGACCAAAATCTAATGCCTTAGCAGAACATCAACATTTAAACCAACACCAAATTGACTATGAAAATGTAAAAGTTTTTGACATAGAAAATAATGATTACAAACGCTCCTTCCTTGAAATGGTACACATACACAACACAAACAACTGTATGAATAAAAGGAAAGATGTTGATGATTTGAGTAATATATACAGTTATTCATTAGAACATATCAAATTTCAAACAAGTAGAAATTCAACGTCAGTTACTTGACTTTTCTCACTTTTTCAATTTTCAAATTTACCGCCAACCTGTATGGAATAACAAAAATAAGAAGCAGGTTAAATGTAAAACTACGTCTAAACTTGTAAATTTAAGATGAACACTGAACCATGTGGTGCATAAATAAATTTCTGTGATTTATAATATTTTACTAAATTATTATTTTAAAATTATAACAAAACATTTATAAATATCAACAATTTTAATTACAACAATTTAAAAATAGTCAAGATAAAATGTTCATGGACTCGACAATTTTTAAAATTATAACTCTACCAAAATTGTAAGTTAATTAAAAAATTATTATTGTACATTAGTACTATTTTAAATAACTTTTTTATGTAGTGACCTAAAGAAGGAATAAAGTGATTCCGAAAGCTAGTCAAAATTTAAAAAGACGTAAAAATTATTAGCCCGATTCCTGACTGCCATTCCCACGAAATACAGTTTCCTTAACTAATTGCAGTCACAATTATCTTCAATTGATATATATATATATATATATATATATATATATAATCTGATTGAAATCAAAAAAATCTGATTTAAAACAAAAAAATGATTTTTAAAACATGATTTTTATCCACTGTGATATTTTTTAATTTAAATTATGTAAAATAATTCGTTTTAATGTCAGAACTGCATCGAAATAAAGATAATTTAAAATTATTTAACAAATATTTACGCATGTTTTATATTATTAATATTATACCAACATATTCATTCTGAATCATCCCTTTACATTTACATTATTCCATTTTAATAAATGCTTAAAACATATTCCAGAGAATAATATTTTGTTCCGAAACGAGACTTTCTATTATTGAAATTTATAAAATTATTTGAATTTTTTACAGGAAACACGAATAATATAAATATAAGTATAAATATATGTGAAAAATAGCAACTGAGTACTTCCTGTTATTGATAATGAAAACAAAATGTTTCGTATGTTTATAAACGAAATGTCTAATTTTTTATTGCAAATTTCTACATTAACAGCAGTATGTAAACTTATTGATGTAACATTAGATTTAAGAAAAACATCGTGTAAAACGTTAATAAAGAATTATTGTTCTATAAGAGTAATATTATGGGAAATGCCTACATACTATAATTTTAAGTTAAATATGTATATGGAATATGAATGTGCATTATGAGATGGATATGGAAAAATATTTTACATTACCGGATAAAACCGTAAAATTATTCAAAAGGTTCATATCACACCTAACAGATAAAACACCTGATATCAAAGAAATCTTACCGCAGCCCTGAATAAGGTAGCAGGTAGATATATTGAAGTACTGTTAGGTCAAAAGTCCCCGGCGTACTCTGCAGAGAATTTGTTATAGAGAAGGAAATGGGTCGTATCACACAAATTCATACTGAATTTACTTTGTATATATTTTGTTTCTTATGTACGGTTCCAAAGAAATTTGAGAGTACAAAATTAGAAAACATCTTAACCATAAATTTCTGTTACGGTCCAAAACATGTATGTATTCTATTATCCAACTTCAAAGAGCAATTATTACTCATGTAATAAAATGTGTAAATATGTACACGTATGCTTTTTTTCTTATTTTTTAGTTTAAAGTACATAATATATAATTAGAAAACATGATAATATCTTAAAGAAAAATTTTGGATACGGCCCAGAAAAAAAGTACCTACCTAAAGGAATCTTTATCGCAAGTCCTATAAAAAATTTTAAGAGACAACTGACATTACTTGCCAATATTATAATTTTTAAAAGATGTTCGCGCTGCATATTTTGGTATAATGTCATGAATTAAAAACTTACACAAAACCATATTTGACACATACACATATGCAGACAATACGAATGTAAAGTTAAGCGTCATTATTTTCAAATTACAATTTGAATTAGATTTATAATACAAAGTACATAATTAGTAAACATCTAAAACAGAAATTTCAGATACGTTCCAGGACACATATTTTTATTATTGAACTTCAAATTAAACAGCAATTATTTGTCATGTAATATGTATTAAATATTTCACTAAAATTTAAAATATATAAAATTAGTTATTATAGTTTTTGTAAAATGGAAGCCACATTTGAAAATGACTTAGGCAAAGTATATACCACAAATATTCAGAAAAATCTGGGGTAATATAAAATAAATTTTAAAAATTGTGAAGATGTATTATATTAGTCAGAACAGTCGGAATTTCAACATTAGATTAAAAGAACATATGCGCTCTAATAAACTCCAAAATTCAGACTCGACAATTGCTAACCATTTATTAGAAAATAATCATTTGTCTGACACCTCAATAAAATTAAACTTATTAGATGCTTTGAAAATTTTTAAAATCAAGAATAACTCCGGTATTACTTTGCTGAATATAAACACCCCTCGTCTCATGTTGTTCTTAGCCGTTCATGTCTTATTCAAATTGTTTTCTTTAATTTTGTCGTGAATAGAAATTGTACTTTTGTCTGATGATGACCGAACTGGTCGAAACTAGTAACAAAATATTTGAATGAATCAGTGTTACAAAGTAATAAATATAGTTCTATTTCCTAAAACTTATACAAAAATTACACCGAAGAAAATTTTTGGAATTGGAGTATTAGATAGAGATAGAGTATTAAGAACGACTGGAGACTAAACAAGAAAAAAAGTTTTACTTAGAATAAATGTAAGTGTATAATAAATAAAAGAATCTGTTTTAGTACCTAGTGGTTCAATTCACAAAATCATACAGAATTCTATAAATATAATAAGAAATGTTTCATTGACGTTAAACATTGGTGTAAAATAATATTAATTATTTTGAAATTTTATAAATTGTTTCTTTAATATCTTTTATAAATTTTGATTATATCACATAGAAAATATTTCCAAAGATTGGGATTAACATTAAAAAGCGTGGAATTTTCTAAATATTATCGGTTTTAAGCGAATTACGAGTTATAAATAAGAAGAGAAAAAAATGATTACTGAAAAACTGACTAAATTGTCTCCATAAACTTACTTTCTTTTAGCATTTTTTTGGGATATTATAAGTAACCGCATTGTTAATGAGTTCATTTTTTAGAACACATTTTTCACAAATCGCTGCTACAGTTTCTTTCAACTGTAAATTATTTTTTTGTTTATATGTCATATTTACTGTATTGGTTACTAGCATTGCTAATGGAAATAATAAAATCGCGGCAATATATTATTTTCCCTTTTTGGTGCAACATTTTCAAGCGTTGTGATTGGCTGATTTTCTTAAAAAATGTATTCTCACTTCAATTATTTAAAATTTAATGTATTATATTTCAGAAAATACAAATTAGACATAACAAATTGACTAAAACAAGTTCTTTGCATGTTTATCGTACATTATTCGCAAATATTTTTATATTAAACGAAATAATACACATTTAATACCGTTTAAGAATATACGCTTTATTATTATAATTCATTACAATTGACCAAATTTTACAAGTTATGCTTTCTTATATTTTTCAAATTCCTTAACACCCACTTAAAAAAAACTCATATTTGAAATAGATTTTATTAAACTTGATATTTGTTCATTCAAAATTGAAATGAATTGTACATATACTGTATAAGAATTGTCTCGTATTTATATTATACATATTTGTTCGTTTTCTCTCTCTTTCTTTTAACCTTATTTTATCTCTATCTCGTTCAGAAAATATTTCATTACCTTATATATTAAATAAGTTATCAAAACTTAAATAATACTTCGCATTGAGTAAGGGGGTGCCAACGATATTCAATATTTATTCCTCACCCCCCTTCACACACAGTCTCTACATTCAATTCGTCGGCCTTTTATCAAAATAATCTCTGTACTTATTTTATAGCAGTACCTAAACAATCAATTACCTCCCCTTTTGGACATACAGCCACCTGATACAATCAACTAAGTCAGGTAACCAACTTTAAATATTTTTCCCGCCCTTTGTGGTCAAACAATTCGCGACAGACTACAAACGAAAAACCAACATAAAACACGAAATCATTTTCAAAACTGTACTACATGCTAAAATATGCAAATTTATAACATCAAAAACTAAAACTGACGATGTCTTTTATAGGGTAACTTTTGTCTTTTGCAGGTGTCCAGTTATTGAATGAAATGTCTTTAAGAAGAATTCTCACGGTCAATAATGGCTATTCATAACTCTCACATTCAATACTAACTTTTTTCTATTTCTATTGTAACCAAACTTCACCCCCGCCCTTTGTATCGCCAAACAATACCTAAGCCTACGACAAAAAAACTAGACGAAATCTTTTTCAAAACTGTACTATATGCAAATTAAACAAGTCATAATCTATAAATGACCAATATGCAAATTTGAGACTGAGGTCGCCAACTTGGGGCTCACAACTACTTACGGTCTTCCCAAAATCCACAAAACTAATTGTCCTATTAGACCGGTAGTATCTTTTATTGATTCACCTACTTAATTATTAGCAAAAGAACTTAATAATTTCATCACTAAAAATCTAAATTTCAAATCTAAATACTCGATAAAAAATACTCCCGATCTAATAGGTAAAATTAGAAATGAAAATAACGATAGAAACGGAATTCTAGTCTCTTTTAATGTAAACAATTTATTTACCAATGTTCCGATACAAGAAACTGTCACCTTAATATCATCAATGTTATTTGATTCAGCTTTTTAGACGACATCTGCTCTAGCTTTCTAAACTTACTTAAACTGTGTCTTAAACAAAATTTTTTTCATTTTTAATAACAACACATATGAACAAACCGAAAGTTTAGCTATGGGATCTCCACTCTCCGGAACTTTAGCCGAGATTTTTATGAAAAAGTTTGAGGAAAACATCTTTTAATTATTTAATGATTATACACAACACATTCAGTTCTGGTATCGCTATGTGGATGATGTACTCTGTTTTTGGACAGGTTCTCTTGACGAACTTAACGTTTTCTTTGGCAAAATCAATAATCTACATCCAAATATCTCTTTTTCGATCGAATTAGAAACTAATAATACAATCAATTTCTTAGATATAAATATAGCCAAAATAAACAATAATTTTACCTTCAAAATTTTCAGAAAACCAACTCAAACAATAGACTCCATTAACAATAGTTCAAATCATTGCACCGCTCTTAAATCAGCTGTTTTCAACTCACACATCCACAGAATGTTAACTTATGGACTAGATAACCAGGAAATTAAAAACGAAATTAAAATCCTTAAACAAATAGCAATTGCAAATAATTGTCATCCTAACATAATAGATAAACTAATAAATAGGAAATTACACAAACTATCATTATAAGAAGCATATAACACAATCCATATAGACACAATTGAAAATTTAAGAATGAGCATTCCTTACATTAGCAACATTTGTTACAAAATTAAAAATATTTTCCACAAATTGAATATTGATATTGTATTTAAACCTATCACTAACCTAAAAAAACAAATATGCATCAAATTAGATAAACAAAGTCCCATCGAATCATCTGGTGTTTACAAACTCATTTGTCAAAATTGTCAAGTGAACTATGTCGATAAAACAGGACGCAACTTCTACACACGATTCAAAGAACACGCGCGCGTTTTGAACTCTAAATCCGGACACTTAACGTTTGCAGAACACATAATTGACACAGGCTACAGTTTTAATATTTACAAAGATTTTGAAATACTCCATTTTCATAAGAACGGTAAAGTTCTCGATTTTCTGGAAAATCTTGAAATAAAAAAAAACATTAAAAACCAATAATAACTTATGTCTACACGACCAAACCAGCTTAAGGCACAGCCCCCTACTGGAGATCCTTCTAAATTAAAATCTCCTTCCATTCAAGTTTTTTCCCTCGTTTTTTGGTTCTTGCGCATACTTGTTCATTTTAAATTAAAAAACTTTTTCACTAGTCTCCATTTTTATTTGAGCGTCGCTGATTTTGGTTTTCAATTTTTTTCCTTTATTTATTAAAAAGTTTGTATTTTAATGAATTCTTACAACAAATTTCGTTTCTTCGCTATAAGTTTGTCGTTCCTGTAATAATTTTAGTGTAAGTTTCATATTTTATATTTTATACTATTTAAAAAAAAAATTAAACCTAATTAACACATTTATTTTGTAATAAGTTTCCTTGACTTTGTTTTACAAACAAATAATTTTTTTAACAATGTTATGATATTTGTTCAATAATTTATACATTTATTCATCTTCATATTGTACAATTATACATAAAATTCTTTACTCTTTTGTAGTCTCGCCGGTCTGAGGATGGTAACCCAGTAACCGAAACCGGTAACAATAAAAAAAATTTTTAGAGAACAGTGTGTTTAAGACTTGAAGTTCTACCTTCTTCCTACACCCTTCCTTTCATAGAACACGCTTGGGTTACTACAGTCTACAATGTCTTCAGCGAGTCTGGCTACCCCAATCCTCCAATACAGGCGACTACTAGGAAAGAGAGAATTAACGAAACTAGACATATGGTTCAACAGGACTTGCCTACAAAAGAAGATTTTCCCCAAATACATCCAACATAAATTTTCGAGACAAAGCAACGCTTCAAATTCGTCCTCCAACCATCACATACTAAAAACAAAACAGGTATTACTTAAACAAGAAATTAGAAAACATTACATTAAAGTTGATAATTTGAATATAAAACTTAAAATACTTTATAACCAAATAACTTCTACGATTCCATTTGTTATTCTTGATGAATTCCTGAAAGATTGTAATGATATGATTTCTCATGTTCATAGAGTCAAGTATACTAGATTAAAAAACAAAATTGCACGACTCACAAAAATTAAAAACATTACAAAATTAAACAACACCCAAACAGAAGTTTATAAACATCACACATTCCACGATACAGTTAAAAGCTTTACAAACATACATTTTAATAACAATGAACTCGACCTGCTCAACAAAGGTCTTAAATTTAATCCCACGAATACCCCCTCCAAAAAACAATTTGAGGAATTCGTCGCAAATATTGACAACATAGCAAGCTTAACAAATGAAAAAGACATTTTATTAGATTTGACACATACAGTAGCTACATACAAAAAGAATAATTTTCCCACCAAAAATACGTCAACTAGTGTAAACATAACCACGAAAAACACCCTTAATGACATCAAAACTGAAATTAAAGAAAACAACTTGATAATAACTAAAGCTGACCAAGGCAACTGTATTTGTATTTTAAATATTGACAATTATGTTAACAAAGTAGAAGATTTCTTAAATACTAGTAATTTTAAAAAACTTTGAACAAATCCTACAAACTCTTTTATCACTAACATGAAAAAAGAAATAAAAAACCATACTGATTTCTTAGAACTATATAACATACAAAATTTAATACCGATGAACCCCAGAACACCAATCTTATACGGTCTTCCCAAAATCCACAAAGCTAATTGTCCTATTAGACCGGTAGTATCTTTTATTGATTCACCTACTTACTTATTAGCAAAAGAACTTAATAATTTCATCACTAAAAATCTAAATACTCGATCAAAAATACTCCCGATCTAATAGGTAAAATTAGAAATGTAAATAACGACAGAAACGGAATTCTAGTCTCTTGTGATGTAAACAGTTTATTTACCAATGTTCCGATACAGGAAACTGTCACCTTAATATCATCAATGTTATTTGATTCACCTTCTTAGACGACATCTGCTCTAGTTTTTTAAACTTACTTAAACAATGTCTTAAACAAAATTTTTTCATTTTTAATAACAACACATATGAACAAACCGCAGGTTTAACTATGGGATCTCTACTCTCCGGAACTTTAGCCGAGATTTTCATGAAAAAGTTTGAGGAAAACATCTTTCAATTATTTAATGGTTATACACAACACATTCAGTTCTGGTATCGCTATGTGGATGATGTACTCTGTTTTTGGACAGGTTCCCTTGACGAACTAAACGTTTTCTTTGGCAAAATCAATAATCTACATCCAAATATCTCTTTTTCGATCGAATTAGAAACTAATAATACAATCAATTTCTTAGATATAAATATAGCCAAAATAAACAATAATTTTACCTTCAAAATTTTCAGAAAACCAACTCAAACAATAGACTCCATTAACAATAGTTCAAATCATTGCACCGCTCATAAATCAGCTGTTTTTAATTCACACATCCACAGAATGTTAACTTATGGACTAGATAACCAGGAAATAAAAAACGAAATTTAAATCCTTAAACAACTAGCAATTGCAAATAATTTTCATCCTAACATAATAGATAAACTAATAAATAGGAAATTACACAAACTATCATTACAAGAAGCATATAACACAATCCATATAGAAACAATTGAAAATTTAAGAATGAGCATTCCTTACATTGGCAACATTTGTTAGAAAATTAAAAATATTTTCCACAAATTGAATATTAATATTGTATTTAAACCTATCACTAACCTAAAAAAACAATTATGCATCAAATTAGATAAACAAAGTCCCATCGAATCATCTGGTGTTTACAAACTCATTTGTCAAAATTGTCAAGCGAACTATGTCGGTGAAACAGGACGCAACTTCTACACACAAAGAACACGCGCGCGTTTTGAACTCTAAATCCGGACACTCAACGTTTGCAGAACACATAATTGAAACAGGCCACAGTTTTAACCCGCCGTTAGTGTGGTGGGGTCTGATAGACCTCAGTAGTAATAAAACGTATTGTATGTTTAAAACTATTTATCATATTGCTATGTAATTTTTAGTAGCTGTACAGTTTATATTTCTGATATTATATTTGGTACAATTAACCATTTATAATACATCAGTTACTTTTCGGCATTCGTTAAAGTTGGCTGAAGTCTGTAATACCCCACCATACTAAAGCTGTAACTTTTCGTGTTTAGGTGAGTAATAATGATTATTTTCTTTACGACTTTATTTGTACATGTTTCTGTATATTTTACGGTAGATGTTCAACAAAATACAAATACAAATCAATTAAATTTAAAGAGAAGATCTTATCTAAAAACATTGGAAATGCAACTAATTGTTGACTCGAAAAGCAGTAGAATTGAAAATACTCGATTGCCACGAAATTTGCGTCCTAGTACTTCAACTTCTGAGAATCCTTCTAAACGACTAAAAGTTAAAAGCAGATGTTCCGTGTGTCCGAGAAATCAAGATCGAAAAACTTCATATACTTGTACGCAGTGTAACGTACCACTCTGCCTTGAGCACGTATATTTCAAATGCAAAAATTGCAATGAATTTGTTGATGAATAATTTTTTAAGTTTTTACGATAAATATAATCTGATTTTTTTTTATTTTATGATCTAACTTTTATTTATATATAAATAATACTTATTATTTTGTTTATGTTTGTTAATTATTTTTTTTAAGTTTAAATGCAACGTTGTGCTTTAAAGTGTTAATGTTGCCTGTTTTTTAATTATTGTAAATATTTTTTGTATTAAACATAATAAACAATTTTTTTTCTGTATTTGTTTCTAAAACCTACAACATTACAAAAAAAAATTCAATATTTTTTTTTATTATTTTACATTTCATAAATAATAAAAAAAACTTCTGGGGTCTATGAGACCCCACCACACTAATGGTGTGATTTTATTCCACCACACTAACGCAGGGTGAATATTTACAAAGATTTTGAAATACTTCATTTTCATAAGAACGGTAAAGTTCTCGATTTTCTGGAAAATCTAGAAATAAAAAAAACATTAAAAACCAATAATAACTTATGTCTAAACGACCAAACCACCTTAAGGCCCCCTGCTGGAGATCCTTCTAAATTAAATTCTCCTTCCATTCAAGTTTTTTCCCTCGTTTTTTGGTTCTTACGCATACTTGTTCATTTTAAATTAAAAAACTTTTTCACTAGTCTCCATATTTATTTGAGCGTCGCTGATTTTGGTTTTCAATTTTTTGCGTTTATTTATTAAAAAGTTTGAATTTTAATGAATTCTTACAACAAATTTCGTTTCTTCGCTATAAGTTTGTCGTTCCTGTAATCATTTTAGTGTAAGTTTCACATTTTATACTAATTTTAAAAAAAAATAAAATTTTAAACCTAATTAACACTTTTATTTTATAATAAGTTTTCATGACTTTGTTTTACATACAAATTATTTTTTTAACAATGTTATGATATTTGTTCAATAATTTATACATTTATTCATCTTCATAGTGTACAATTATACGTAAAATTCTTTACTCTTTTGTAGTCTCGCCGGTCTGAGGATGGTTACCCAGTAACCGGAACCGGTAACAAAAAAAAAATTTTTTAGAGAACAGTGTGTTTAAGACTTGAGGTTCTACCTTCATCCTACACCCTTCCATTCATAAACATGCTTTTGGACCTATAGTATGGATAAAATATGATGAAGAATTATATATTATATATTATACAAATATTTGTATGATTTTTTACAAAAATAAAGTCAGATTTAACTATTTTTGAAATGGATATTTTTGTTAAAACATTCATAAACATGCTTTTGGACCTATACTATGGATAAAATATTATGTAAAACTTATAAAATTCGGGCGCGGAAGCAAATATTTATATGATTTTTTACAAAAATAAAGTCAGATTTGACCTATTTTTGCTGAATACGTTGTATATTGTAAGCTACAAAGGCTGGATTCTAGAATACCTACCACACTTGAAATAGCAATTTTCTTGTTGCAATGTTTTCTTTTAGCTAAAATATGATGAAAAAACATAAAATTCGGGCGCGGAAGCAAATATTTATATGATTGTATACAAAAATGAAGTCAGATTTTACCTATTCTTGATGAATACGTTGTATATTGTAAGCTACATGGGCTGGATTCCAGAATACCTACCACACTTAAAATAGCAATTTTCTTGTTGCAATGTTTTCTTTTAGGTAAAATATAATGAAAAATTATAAAATTCAGGCGCGGAAGCAAATATTTATATGATTTTTTTACAAAAATAAAGTCAGATTTTACCTATTTTTGAATTGGATATTTTTGTTAAAACATTCATAAACATGCTTTTGGACCTATAGTATGGATAAAATATGATAAAAAATTATAAAATTCGGGCGCGGAAGCAAATATTTATATGATTTTTCACAAAAATAAAGTCAGATTTTACCTATTTTTGATGAATACGTTGTATATTGTAAGCTTCATTGGCTGGATTCTAGAATACCTACCACACTTGAAATAGCAATTTTCTTGTTGCAATGTTTTCTTTTAGCTAAAATATAATGAAGAAATATAAAAATCAGGCGCGGAAGCAAATTTTTATATGATTTTTTACAATAATAAAGTCAGATTTTACCTATACTTGATGAATACGTTGTGCGATGTTAATATAATATATCTAAGTATGCTTATTGTAGCAATAGAAACAATATGTGGATTGACAGTTAATAAATAAAATACAATACATGGTGGCAGCGGAAAATATCGTTATAATTAAGTGAGTAGAAGTGTAGTTCTGTCGTTATATATTGTCATAATGGAGTATATATGGCAACCCCCGGAAAAATTTAATTTTTCTCGAGCTACAGAATGGCCAAGATGGCTTACACGTTTTCAACGATATCGCGAAGCGTCCGGACTCGATCAAGAACCAGAATCTCAACAAATTAGCGCGTTAATATACTGCATGGGACCACAGGCTGACGATGTGTTCCTTACGTTAAATCTTAACGAAGAGAAGAGGCTTAAGTTCAACGATGTAGTGACAGCTTTCAATGATCATTTCATTCCTAAAAGAAACATAATCTATGTACGATCTATTTTTAATCAACGATTCCAACAAGAAGGAGAGTCTGTTGATGAATTTATTACTGCTCTTCATGCACAAGCAGAACATTGTGATTTCGGTGTGCTAAAAGAAGAATTAATTCGTGATCGAATAGTCGTAGGTGTACGTGATAGAAAGATGACTGAAAAGTTACAACTACAAACAGATTTAACTTTAGATTAGGCAACACAATACGTCAAAGCAAGTGAACAAATTAAACAACAACTACCGAATATACCAACCGAAAATGCAAAATCGGATGTCGGTCGAGTTATCAGCCTGAAAGATAAACGTAATGAATTTTTCCGAAAGAAATGTCAAAACGTGAATATGAACACTAGAACAAATAGTGACGATACTAAACATAAAAACAACAAAAATTGCGGAAAATGTGGCAGAGACATGCATCCACCAAAACAATGTCCTGCTAATAACGTAGAATGTCATAAATTTAAGAAACGAGGACATTTTGCGCAAGTGTGCCGCACAAGAAATACAAATAGAAATGTTATTCATGCCGTAGAACAAGAACCAGATTCATTTATGGGGACAATTCGTACGTCAGAAATTTATGCGAATACATCTAATACCGTGAGAAAACCACGAAATAAATGGAGGGTTACGGTAAAAATTTTAAATAATTCAATTAGTTTCAAAGCCGACATAGGAGCAGAAACTACATGCATTTCTGGAAAGACATATTACATGTTCTTTAGCGACAAGATACTTCGACCACCCAAAAAACGTCTTTACTGTGCCGATCATAATTCCATGAAGAGTGAAGGTTTCTTCTGGGAGAAAATCGAATATCGGGGACGAGAAAAACTTGTCGATATATACATCATTGAAGATTTAGAATGTGATCTATTAGATGGTGATACATGTGAAGATCTTGGTATTGTCACACGTGCTGATGTTAATGGAGTAAGCTCGGAACAAGCGTCAAAAATGTCATTTGACTTGGTTAAACAGTATCCGAAATTATTTAAGGGATTAGGACGCGTGAAAATTCCCTATCACATTACCTTGCAGTCTGACGCAGTACCGTATGCATTAACAACACCAAGAAGAATTCCGATATCAATGTTAGATGAAATTAAACGCAATCTAGAAAACATGGTACAACTAGGTGTAATAGAAGCGGTAGAAGAACCGACAGATTGGTGTGCAGGACTCGTCTTAGCTCCAAAACCTAACGGGACAATTAGGATGTGCGTGGATTATGTAGACTATACAAATATGTTCAACGAGAGATCTTCCCAATGCCTACGACTGAGAACGTCCTAGGTCGACTAGGAAAAGCGAAGTACTTCAGTAAAATAGACGCAAATCATGGATTTTGGCAGTGTGAGTTAGATCTAGAGTCACAGTTGTTAACAACATTTATAACACCTTTCGGAAGATATAAATTCAAGAGACTTCCGTTTGGCATTAATGCTGCTCCGGAAGTTTTACAAAAGCGAATGTCTGGAATTCTGCAAGGACTAGAGGGTGTACAAGTCAACATATACGATATACTCGTTTTTGGAACAACTATAGAAGAACATGATACTCGATTAAATTGTGTGTTTCAGAAACTACAAAAAGCCGGAGTGACATTAAATATTGACAAATGCATGTTCGGTGTCACTCGTGTCAAATTTCTTGGCCATATAATCGATGAAAATGGCATGCATATTGACAGTGAGCGAGTTACAGACGTACGAGAAATGGGAAACCCACAAAACCGTTCTGAATTAAGAAGTTTATTGGGTTCTGTCAACTATTTGACAAAATTTTTCCCAGATTTGGCAACAAAAGCACACGTTCTTAATGAAATACTGAGTGAAAAAATGAATTCGTCTGGGGTCCAACACAACAACGAGCGTTTAATGGAATAAAAGAAAATCTAAGTAAAGCTCCAATTTTAGCCTAGTTTGAACCACATCGTGAGACTGTCATAACTGCTGACGCTTCCTCCTATGGAATCGGGGCAGTTCTTAAGCAGCGACAAAAGGATGGTAATTTCTGCCCCATCGCTTATGCTTCTAAAACGTTGACAGCTCATCAGAGAAACTGGCCACAGATAGAAAAAAAAGGATACCTATTCATTGGTTTGGGCATGCGAGCAATTTAAAAATTTCATTATAGGACTGAAGATTACTTTAGAAACAGACCATAAACCGTTGGTACCTATCTTCAGTACAAAAGACTTAGACGACATAACACCAAAACTTCAACGTATGCGACATCGACTAGCAAGATATATTTACGATATTCGTCATATTCCTGGCAAAGAATTATACACTGCAGATATTTTATCAAGGAGACCACTTTAATGTACGACTTTGAACCGGAAGTCACTGCTTATGTGAGTATGATCAGAAATAATTTTCCTTCATCCGATACGAGACTTGAAGAAATTATCGCAGCACAAACACGCGATGAAATTTCTTTGAAGCTGAAAGAGTATAGTATTAACGGATGGCCTACAAAAGATACATTAGATAGTAATTTAAAAGTATATTGGCAGTATAGAAATGAGATTTCTGTCCAAGATAATATACTAATGAAAGCTACGCGAATTTATATTCCTTCAGGTCTACTCCGAAAAGGTATTTTACATAAAATACATGAAGGATATAGTGAAGTGCAGAGCAATAATACGAGATTCTGTTTGGTGGCCAAGAATTTCTGTTGATATTGCAGAACTAATCAAAGAATGTAGTCAGTGTATAATGGAATCAAAGAGTAAACATGAAACATTGATTCCGTCTGAATTCCCACAACGGCCTTGGCAGAAACTTGGCATGGATTTATTCAAGCTTGACGGTAAATGGTATCTTCTTGTTACTGATTATTATTCTCGTTACCCGGAAATTGCACCATTATCATCGTTACGGGAGAAAGAAGTATTTAACCATTTGAAGTCCTTATTTTCTCGTCATGGTACTCCAGAAGAAATCATCAGTGATAATGGAACGCATTTTGGTCAACTACTATCATCCGACTTTTCAAAATTTAAAATTGATTGGGGTTTTCGGCACAATACATCGAGTCCGAAATATCATCAAAGTAATGGATTCATCGAAGCCGGAGTTAAAATTGTGAAGAGAAGTTTAAAGAAGAGTGACGATGGATGCAGAGCTTTGCAGAACTATCGTGCAACACCTCTCTCTAATGGGTTTTCTCCAGCTGAACTCCTGATGGGAAGACGTCTTAGAACTTCTGTACCGATTACTACAACGAAATTAGAACCACAAATACCAGATAAGAAAGCTATTCAAATTCATGAACTTGAAGATCGTAGTAAAGAGAAATTTTACTATGATCAAAGACATCGACATCATCGAGGAGGCAAAAAGAATGGTTCGTCGAAATCGATACCATCTTATCAAAATTCAAAAACCAGCTGACTTCAATGAAGAAGACGATGACGACAGATCTCTTCCTGAAATTGATGATGTCATCCCGAAACCACGAGTGGCAGATGAAACTCCACAGCGTCAAGGTCTTCCACAAGAGCTTATTGTAACAATAGAAACAATATGTGGATTGACAGTTAATAAATAAAATACAATACACGTTGTATATTGTAAGCTACATGGGCTGGATTATAGAATACTTACCACACTTAAAATAGCAATTTTCTTGTTGCAATGTTTTCTTTTAACTAAAATATGACGGAGAATTTAAAAATTCGGGCGCGGAGGCAGTTATTTATATGATTTTTTACAAAAATTAAGTCAGATTTAATCAATTCTTGAAACGGAAATTTTTGTTAAAACATTCATATTCATGTTATAGGATCTATACTATGGATGGTTTTAGCATTGGCCATGCAAAAGTGACCAAAATGTGGTACCAATCAGATAATAAACACTCAATTTTCGGGTGTCATTTTAATGAATACATTGTATATTGTAAGCTACATGGGCTGGATTCTAGAATACTTACCACACTTGAAATAGCAATTTTCTTGTTGCAGCCCATGTAGCTTACAATATCCAACGTATTCATCAAGAATAGGTAAAATCTGGCTTTATTATTGTAAAAAATCATATAAATATATGCTTCCGCGCCCGAATATTATTATTCTTCATCATATTTTAGCTAAAAGAAAACATTGCAACAAGAAAATTGCTATTTCAAGTGTTGTAAGTATTCTAGAATCCAGCCAATGTAGCTTACAATATACAACGTATTGATCAAGAATAGGTAAAATCTGACTTTATTTTTGTAAAAAATCTTATAAATATTTGCTTCCGCGCCTGAATTTTATAATTCTTCATCATATTTTAGCTAAAAGAAAACATTGCAATAAGAAAATTGCTATTTCACGTGTGGTAGGTATTCTACAACCCAGCCTATGTAGCTTAAAATATACAACGTATTCATTAAAATGACACCCGAAAATTGAATGTTTATTATCTGATTGGTACCACGTTTTGGCCACTTTTGCATATCCAATGCTTAAAACCATCCATAGTATAGATCCTAAAGCCTGAATATGAATGTTTTAACAAAAATATCAATTTCAAGAGTAGGTAAAATCTGACATTATTTTTTTTAAAAATCATATAAATATTTGATTCCGCGCCCGAATTTTATAATTTTTCATCATATTTTAGCTGAAAGAAAACATTGCATCAAGAAAATTGCTATTTTAAGTGTGGTATGTATTCTAGAATCCAGCCCATGTAGCTTATAATATACAATGTATTCATTAAAATGACACCCGAAAATTGAGTGTTTATTATCTGATTGGTACCACATTTTGGTCACTTTCCAATGGCCAATGCTAAAACCATCCATAGTATAGATCCAATAGCATGAATATGAATGTTTTTACAAAAATATCCATTTCAAGAATAGGTAAAACTGACTTTATTTTTGTAAAAAATCGTATAAATATTTGCTTCCGCGCCCGAATTTTACTATTCTTCATCATATTTTAGCTAAAAGAAAACATTGCAACAAGAAAATTGCTATTTCAAGTGTGGTAGGTATTCTAAAATCCAGCCCATGTAGCTTACAATATACAACGTATTCATAAAGAATAGGTAAAATCTGGCTTTATTTTTGTAAAAAATCTTATAATTATATGCTTGCGCGCCCGAATATTATAATTCTTCATCATATTTTAGCTAAAAGAAAACATTGCAACAAGAAAATTGCTATTTCAAGTGTGGTAAGTGTTCTAGAATCCAGCCTATGTAGCTTACAATATACAACGTATTGATTAAGAATAGGTAAAATCTGACTTTATTTTTGTAAAAATCTTATAAATATTTGCTTCCGCGCCTGAATTTTGTAATTCTTCATCATATTTTAGCTAAAAAAAAACATTGCAACAAAATAATTGCTATTTCAAGTGTGGTAGGTATTCTAGAATCCAGCCCATGTAGCTTACAATATACAACGTATTGATCAAGAATAGGTAAAATCTGGCTATATTCTTGTAAAAAATCATATAAATATATGCTTTCGCGCCCGAATATTATAATTCTTCATCATATTTTAGCTAAAAAAAAACATTGCAACAAGAAAATTGCTATTTCAAGTGTGGTAAGTATTCTAGAATCCAGCCTATGTAGCTTACAATATACAACGTATTGATCAAGAATAGGTAAAATCTGACTTTATTTTTATAAATAATTTTATAAATATTTGCTTCTGCGCCTGAATTTTATAGTTCTTCATCATATTTTAGGTAAAAGAAAACATTGCAACAAGAAAATTGCTATTTCAAGTGTGGTAATTATTCTAAAATCCAGCCCATGTAGCTTACAATATACAACGTATTCATTAAAATGACACCCGAAAATTCAATGTTTATTATCTGATTGGTACCACGTTTTGGTCACTTTTGCATGTCCAATGTTTAAAATCATCCATAGTATAGATCCTAAAGCCTGAATATGGATGTTTTAACAAAATTATCCATTTCAAAAATAGGTAAAATCTGACATTATTTTTGTAATAAATCATATATATATTTGCTTCCGCGCCCGAATTTTATAATTTTTCATCATATTTTAGCTAAAAGAAAACATTGCAACAAGAAAATTGCTATTTCAAGTGTGGTGGTATTCTAGAATCAAGCCAATGAAGCTTACAATATGCAACGTATTCATCAAAAATAGGTAAAATCTGACTTTATTTTTGTAAAAAATCATGTAAATATTTGCTTTCGCGACCGAATTTTATAATTTTTCATCATATTTTAGCTAAAAGAAAACATTGCAACAAAAAAATTGCTATTTCAAGTATGGTAGGTATTCTGTATTCCAGCACATGTAGCTTACAATATACAACGTATTCATTAAAAATAGGTAAAATCTGACTTTATTTTTAAAAAATCATATAAATATTTGCTTCCGGGCCCGAATTTTATGATTTTTCATCATAATTTAGGTAAAAGAAAACATTGCAACAAGAAAATTGCTATTTCAATTGTGGTAGGTATTCTAGAATCCAGCCAATGAAGCTTACAATGTACAACGTATTCATCAAAAATAGGTAAAATCTGACTTAATTGTTGTAAAAAATTATATAAATATTTGCTTCCGCGCCCGAATTTTATAATTTTTCAACATATTTTATCCATAGTATAGGTCCAAAACCATGTTTATGAATGTTTTAACAAAAATATCCATTTCAAGAATAGGTAAAATCTGACTTTATTTTTGTAAAAAATCATATAAATATTTGCTTCCGCGACCGAATTTTATAATTTTTCATCATATTTTAGCTAAAAGAAAACATTGCAACAAGAAATATGCTATTTCAAGTGTGGTAGGTATTCTAGAATCCAGCCCATGTAGCTTACAGTATACAACTTTTCATTAAAAGTAGGTAAAATCTGACTTTATTTTTGTAAAAAATTATATAAATATTTGCTTCCGCGCCCGAATTTTATAATTTTTCATCATATTTTATCCATAGTATAGGTCCAAAAGCATGTTTATGAATGTTTAAACAAAAATATCCATTTCAAGAATATGTAAAATCTGACTTTATTTTTGTAAAAAATCATATAAATATTTTCTTCTGTGTCCAAATTTTATGATTTTTAATCATAATTTAGGTAAAAGAAAACATTGCAACAAGAAAATTGCTATTTCAAGTGTGGTAGGTATTCTAGAATCCAGCCAATGAAGCTTACAATATACAACGTATTCATCAAAAATAGGTAAAATCTGACTTAATTTTGTAAAAAATTATATAAATATTTGCTTCCGCGCCCGAATTTTATAATATTTCATTATATTTTATCCATAGTATAAGTCCAAAAGCATGTTTATGAATGTTTTAACAAAAATATCCATTTCAAAAATAGGTAAAATCTGACTTTATTTTTGTAAAAAATCATATAAATATTTGCATCCGCGCCCGAATTTTGTAATTTTTCTTCATATTTTAGCTAAAAGAAAACATTGCAACAAGAAAATTGCTATTTCAAGTGTGGTGGTATTCTAGAAACAAGCCAATGAAGCTTACAATATGCAACGTATTCATCAAAAATAGGTATGATCTGACTTTATTTTTGTAAAAAATCATATAAATATTTGCTTTCGCGCCCGAATTTTATGATTATTCAACATAATTTAGGTAAAAGAAAACATTGCAACAAGAAAATTGCTATTTCAAGTGTGGTAGGTATTTTAGAATCCAGCCAATGAAGCCTACAATATACAACGTATTCATCAAAAATAGGTAAAATCTGACTTAATTTTTGTAAAAAATCATATAAATATTAGCTTCCGCGCCTGAATTTTATAATTTTTCATTATATTTTATCCATAGTATAGGTCCAAAAGCATGTTTATGAATGTTTTAACAAAATTATCCATTTCAAAAATAGGGAAAATCTGACTTTATTTTTGTAAAAAATCATATAAATATTTGCTTCCGCGCCCGAATTTTATAATTTTTCATCATATTTTAGCTAAAAGAAAACATTGCATCAAGAAAATTGCTATTTCAAGTGTGGTGGTATTCTAGAATCTAGCCAATGAAGCTTACAATATGCAACGTAATAATCAAAAATAGGTAAAATCTGACTTTATATTTGTAAAAAATCATATAAATATTTGCTTCCACGCCCGAATTTTATAATTTTTCATCATATTTTAACTAAATGAAAACATTGCAACAAGAAAATTGTTATTTCAAGAATGGTGGTATTCTAGAATTTAGCCAATGAAGCTTACAATATGCAACGTATTCATCAAAAATAGGTAAAATCTGACTTTATTTTTGTAAAAAATCATATAAATATTTGATTCCGCGACTGAATTTTATAATTTTTCATCATATTTTAGCTAAAAGAAAACATTGCAACAAGAAAATTGCTATTTCAAGTGTGGTAGGTATTCTAGAATCCAGCCAATGTAGCTTACAATATACAACCTTTTAATTAAAAATAGGTAAAATCTGACTTTATTTTTGTAAAAAATCATATAAATATTTTCTTCTGCGCCCAAATTTTATAATTTTTCATCATATTTTACCCATAGTATAGGTCCAGAAGCATGTTTATGATTGTTTTAACAAAAATATCCATTTCAAAAATAGGTAAAATCTGACTTTATTTTTGTAAAAAATCATATAAATATTTGCTTCAGCGCCCGAATTTTATGATATTTGATCATAATTTAGGTAAAAGAAAACATTGCAACAAGAAAATTGCTATTTCAAGTGTGGTAGGTATTCTAGAATCCAGCCAATGAAGCTTACAATATACAACGTATTTATCAAAAATAGGTAAAATCTGATTTAATTTTGTAAAAAATTTTACAAAAATTTGCTTCCGCGCCCGAATTTTATAATTTTTCATTATATTTTATCCATAGTATAGGTCCAAAAGCATGTTTATGAATGTTTTAACAAAAATATCCATTTCAAAATAGGTAAAATCTGACTTTATTTTTGTAAAAAATTATATAAATATATGCATCCGCGCCCGAATTTTATCATTTTTCTTCATATTTTGGCTAAAAGAAAACATTGCTACAAGAAAATTGCTATTTCAAGTGTGGTGGTATTCTAAAATCAAGCCAATGAAGCTTACAATATGCAACGTATTCATCAAAAATAGGTAAAATCTTACTTTATTTTTGTAAAAAATCATATAAATATTTGCTTTCGCGCCCGAATTTTATGATTATTCATCATAAATTAGGTAAAACAAAACATTGCAACAAGAAAATTGCTATTTCAAGTGTGGTAGGTATTCTAGAATCCAGCCAATGAAGCCTACAATATACAACGTATTCATCAAAAATAGGTAAAATCTGACTTAATTGTTGTAAAAAATTATATAAATATTTGCTTCCGCGCCCGAATTTTATAATTTTTCATCATATTTTATCCATAGTATAGGTCCAAAAGCATTTTTATGAATGTTTTAACAAAAATATCCATTTCAAGAATAGGTAAAATCTGACTTTATTTTTGTAAAAAATCATATAAATATTTGCTTCCGCGACCGAATTTTATAATTTTTCATCATATTTTAGCTAAAAGAAAACATTGCAACCAGAAAATTGCTATTTCAAGTGTGGTAGGTATTCTAGAATCCAGCCAATGTAGCTTACAATATACAACCTTTTAATTCAAAATAGGTAAAATCTGACTTTATTTTTGTAAAAAATCATATAAATATTTTCTTCTGCGCCCGAATTTTATAATTTTTCATCATATTTTATCCACAGTATAGGTCCAGAAGCATGTTTATGAATGTTTTAACAAAAATATCCATTTCAAAAATAGGTAAAATCTGACTTTATTTTTGTAAAAAATCATATAAATATTTGCTTCAGCGCCCGAATTTTATGATATTTGATCATAATTTAGGTAAAAGAAAACATTGCAACAAGAAAATTGCTATTTCAAGTGTGGTAGGTATTCTAGAATCCAGCGAATGAAGCTTACAATATACAACGTATTCATCAAAAATAGGTAAAATCTGACTTAATTTTGTAAAAAATTATACAAAAATTTGCTTCCGCGCCCGAATTTTATAATTTTTCATTATATTTTATCCATAGTATAGGTCCAAAAGCATGTTTATGAATGTTTTAACAAAAATATCCATTTCAAAAATAGGTAAAATCTGACTTTATTTTTGTAAAAAATTATATAAATATATGCATCCGCGCCCAAATTTTATCATTTTTCTTCATATTTTGGCTAAAAGAAAACATTGCTACAAGAAAATTGCTATTTCAAGTGTGGTAGTATTCTAAAATCAAGCCAATGAAGCTTACAATATGCAACGTATTCATCAAATATAGGTAAAATCTTACTTTATTTTTGTAAAAAATCATATAAATATTTGCTTTCGCGCCCGAATTTTATGATTATTCATCATAATTTAGGTAAAAGAAAACATTGCAACAAGAAAATTGCTATTTCAAGTGTGGTAGGTATTCTAGAATCCAGCCAATGAAGCCTACAATATACATCATATTCATCAAAAATAGGTAAAATCTGACTTAATTTTTGTAAAAAATCATATAAAAATTTGCTTCCGCGCCCGAATTTTATAATTTTTCATTATATTTTATCCATAGTATAGGTCCAAAAGCATGTTTATGAATGTTTTAACAAAAATATCCATTTCAAAAATAGGTAAAATCTGACTCTATTTTTGTAAAAAATCATATAAATATTTGCTTCCGCGCCCGAATTTTATAAGTAGTAGTAAATATTTTATTTGTTACCTTTCGGTGTTCAAATTTCTACATTATCTATATTTTACATTTCATGTGGTATTTACATTATTATAACTTACTATTTAATCTACTTATATATACTTTCTTCATCCAATCTGTGTCTGGGTTTTCGTCGTGAAGTATCTGTTGTGTAGATTTGTCATTTCTCAGGTTTTCGCTGCAGTTTCTTCTTAAGTGATTTATTGTCTCAAAGTCTCTCCCACATATTCTGCATTGTCTGTCTTCGTCTCCTATCCAGTATTTATTCCTTTTTTCTTCGTTTCCCGTTCTAAATCTTGCGATTATTTTTAAATTTTTGTTTTCTGTTGTCAAGTATAGAGGTTTGCTTATAGTCAGTAAGTATTTATATCCTGGGTTATAAGTTGATTTGTATATCTTTTCTCTTCTTATCTGAGCTTGTATATCTTGTTCCGTCCGTGTAATTTCATCTACCATGTTTTGGCCTGTATTTCTTCGTCTTTCTATGTCTGTTGTTGAATGTCCGTTGCTTTCATAGAATTTTGCCCGTTTTGCTTCCCATTGGTTCTTTTCTTGTTTTCTTTCTTCTTTTTTTGTTATTTCTACCCAACAATCAAATGCAAGACTTTTCCATGGTGTCCCTCTTAATTTCTCTTCATACTTCATTGCTCTCCTTCCTGCTTCAGTCTTCATTTTAAACCGTTTTGTTTCTTCCTCTATTATATATACCGGTGTTTGTTTATCTAGTCCGAGTATCCATCGTATATATTTTGTTTGAATTTTTTCTATTTCGTTTTGTTCTTTCCAACCCCAAATTTCGGCTCCATACATTATAATGCTCGCTATCAATTTATCAAACAGTAACATTCTTAATTTAAAGTTGTTTTTGAATTTTCTTTGCCCTATGCCCCAGATTTCTGGAAAAGCTATGTTTGCTTTTTTTGTTGTTTGCTTTATATGTTCATTCTCTTCACCATTCTTGTGAAATGTATACCCCAAGTATTTGAAAGTTTTTACTTTTTCTATTTCTTTTCCTTCCCATGTCCACGTTTCTTTTGTTTCCCTACCTCTTCCTTTATTGAAAACAACAATCTTGGTTTTTTCTGTGTTTAACACCATGTCTTTTTTCTTTAAGTATATCATTAGTCTCTTCATTATGGAATCCATTTCTTGTTTTGTTTTCGCAACTATTGCCAGGTCGTCGGCATACGATAATGTCCAAAACTTTTTGCTCCCAATTACTATGCCTCCTGTCTGTCCTTTAGTAAAGTGAGCTTCAATGTCTGACATGTAAACTGAGAAAAGAATAGGGCTTAATGGGCACCCTTGCCTAACTCCGCACGTTGTCCAAAAATCATCTCCTTCTTCTCCGTCTATTTTCACCGAACTTATGGTTTCAGAGTATATTTCTGCTATTCTTTCTACTAGGTTTTCTTCGATGCCAGATTTCGTCAATATGTCAATCATCTTTTTCCTATTTACAATATCGAATGCTGCCTTCAAATCTGCAAATAGTACATATAATTTTCCCTTTTTTTTGCTTATTTCCTTCTGTATTGCATAATTTAATATATAGATGTTATCAATTGTACTTCTTCCTTTTCTAAAGCCTGCTTGGTTATCTTGTAGTTTATTTCTCTCTTCTGCTTCTTTACTTAACTTCTACTCTAAGATCATGGCGTATATTTTGTATGCCGTGTCTAGCAGTGTTATGCCTCTGTAGTTTTTAGTTTCTTCTCTGTCTCCGTTTTTGTGTATTGGACTAATAATACCTTTTCTCCACCTTTGTGGAAAGCCTTTTCCTTTCCAAACATTATTTATTATTTTTGTAAGTCTATCGACTGCTTCGTTTGTTCCATATATCCAAGCCTCGTTCTGTATTCCGTCTTCGCCTGCGGCTTTTCGTTTTCTTAGTTTCTGTATTTGTCGTCTTACATCACTTTCTGTTATATCTGTGTTTATACTATGTGTGGCTTGTGTTTCTAATGATATAGTATATTTTTCATTAGTTCCGTTTAACTGAGTCATAAAGTATTTTCTCCAAGTGCTCATTGGTATGTTTTTGCTGACTGTGATATGGTTTTTTCTTTCTGAATTAATATATTGCCAGATATCTGTTTCATTTGATATATTTCTTATTTTTTCCTCTTCTCTTTTTTGTTCTAGTTTCTGCTTTGTTTTGCATAATTCTCTATATTCTTTTCGCTCCTTTAGAAAGTCTTCTTTCCTTCCCGTGCCTTTTCTCCAGTTCTTCTGTAAGTTTCGAACTAAATTTCTTTTGGTTCTACATTCGCAGTCCCACCAATTACTTTTTCTGATATTATCTTTTTTCTTCCAAATTTTCTTTGTTAATGAGCTGTGTATATTTTCTATCAGTTCGTCTAGAGCTTTGTTACAGTCGTCTTCTTCAAATATTTTTTCTTTTAATTTTTCTTGATACTTTTTCTTGCCTTCTTCAGACCAATCTATTCTTATTTTTTCTTCTGTTTTTGTTTTTTCACTAAGGTTTTCTAATTCTATGACAAGTGGCTGGTGATCAGATTCTATTCTATCTGTTACTGTGAAAGATATTATTTTATCCATTGCTTCTTCATTTGCAATGCCGTAGTCTATAACTGATTCTCCGTTTGGGCCAATATAAGTAAATTCCCCTTTTTCGTCTCCTGTCGTATGTCCATTCAATATTTTCAGTCCATTTTCTTCCACGAATTCTAGGAGTTTTTCTCCTTCGCTGTTAATTATTTTGTCTTTTGATGACCTGTTTTTTTCAGATCCATCTCTAGTATCAATAATTTTTCCTTCTTCCCCTATTCTGGCGTTGAAGTCTCCTCCTAATAATAAATTGTATTCATGTCTGTCCTCTGTTTCTTCTATTTGCTCTTGTATGAGTTTTATTTCTCCTTTGCTGTATGTTGTTATTATTTTCCATTTTTCTCCTTCTATTAGTAATGTTCGTTCTTGCATTTGGTCCATACTTCTTCCCTCTGGTAGTTCCTCTAATGTGTTTCTGACCCCAGTTATTATTCCTCCTTTAGCTCTTCCCTTTTTATGTTCTCTATTTGCATATACGCATTTCCATTTAAATTTATTCGGAAGTTTGGTTTCCCATTTCGTCCAGTCTTTCTCTTCTATCCATGTTTCTACTAGCCCGATAAAATCAAATTCTTCTATAAAATTCCAAAAATCGTTGTCCTTATTCTTTAAGCCGGCGATGTTCCAAAATCCTATTTTAGTTCGATCTGTGTTATTCAGCGCGCTTATTTTGAGTAGTTTTTTGGATCTTCCTCTTTTGGTGGTGCTGTTGGCGCCGTTTCTCTGTAAGTGGATCCTGTTGCGCTGCCTTTAATTGGTCTTTCATCATATTTACTATAGCTGCTTGACCTTTGACGGTCCCTATAATCAGGAGTATGTGTTACATATGGGGTTATTGGTTTCTGTCTCTTCATTTCTTGTCTTTCATTGCATGATGCATTTTTTTGAGGTCCTCTTTCCTTTGTTTCTTCTTCAACTTTTTCTTGTGATAGTTGTCTTTTCTTTTCGTTTTTTTCATGCAACGTTCTTATTGCCTCTTCTTTTTTAATTGGTTTACCGTCAACATACAGCTTGTTGTATTTTATTATTGCGTGTTTGCCCTCTTTACGCATCTCTTTCATTACTGGTAATAACCGCTTCCTTTCTTCTGCTACTTCTTTTGGGAAGTCTTCTGATATTACTATGTTTGTTCCTTTCAATAACTTTGTATTTGTTAAAATATCTATTACCTTCCTTCTTGACGTGAATCTTATTAATATTGGTCTATTCTTGCGGTCCTTTTTAACTCCAATTCTATATATGTTGTCTATCTCAAAGATAGATATATCTACTTTTAATTTTTGGGTAATTAAATCTAGGCATTCCTTCTCGAGTTCATGTCTATTTGTCTCTCTTTCCAATAATCCGAATATAACAATATTTTTTTGTCTTTTACTGCGCTCTAGTTCTGCCCACCGTTCTTCGTGGTCGATTAATATTTTCTTATGATCATCAAGGGCGTCTGCTGTCATTATAAACCTGTCTTGCATTGTCTTATTTATAATTGCTATGTCAGTTTTTAAATCTGCTATCGCTTCTAATATTTTTGTTTCCATGTTGTGCTACTAGCTCTATCTGTGCGTTCTAAATAGTAGCTTAGCGTCGGTAATTCAGTTATTGTGACTGTCCTACTTAATTCAAACAGTCACCTGTAAAACCCGCTGGCTAGATGTTACTATTAGACACTAGATGTCGCTACTAGGTCGCTGCTTCGCTAGGATTTGATATGACATGTAATATGACACCTAGATAACCTACAAGTTGTATGAACTTACTTTTATCTTAATATCCTGTTTATCGTTTCTAAGAACCTTGCCTCCACAATATCACAACATCCACAACTTGTAACTACTGCGAAGATACAAGAATCACTTATTTTTGTTTAATTTTGCTCCTTAAAGATTGACAAAACTATTTAGCCACTACACTAACTCTTCACTCTACCACGTCACCTTTTCAATTCTCCCCGAATTTTATAATTTTTCATCATATTTTAGCTAAAAGAAAACATTGCATCAAGAAAATTGCTATTTCAAGTGTGGTGGTATTCTAGAATCTAGCCAATGAAGCTTACAATATGCAACGTAATCATCAAAAATAGGTAAAATCTGACTTTATTTTTGTAAAAAATCATATAAATATTTGCTTCCGCGCCCGAATTTAATAATTTTTCATCATATTTTAACTAAAAGAGAACATTGCAACAAGAAAATTGTTATTTTAAGTATGGTGGTATTCTAGAATTTAGCCAATGAAGCTTACAATATGCAACGTATTCATCAAAAATAGGTAAAATCTGACTTTATTTTTGTAAAAAATCATATAAATATTTGCTTCCGCGACTGAATTTTATAATTTTTCATCATATTTTAGCTAAAAGAAAACGTTGCAACAAGAAAATTGCTATTTCAAGTATGGTAGGTATTCTAGAATCCAGCCCATGTAGCTTGCAATATACAACCTTTTCATTAAAAATAGGTAAAATCTGACTTTATTTTTGTAAAAAATCATATAAATATTTGCTTCCGCGCCCGAATTTTATAATTTTTCATCATATTTTATCCATAGTATAGGTCCAAAAGCATGTTTATGAATGTTTTAACAAAAATATCCTTTTCAAGAATAGGTAAAATCTGACTTAATTTTCGTAAATAATCATATAAAAAATTGCTTCCGCGCCCGAATTTTATGATTTTTCATCATATTTTAGCTAAAAGAAAACATTGCTACAAGAAAATTGCTATTTCAATTGTGGTAGGTATTCTAGAATCCAGCCAATGAAGCTTACAATATAGAACGTATTCATCAAAAATAGGTAAAATCTGACTTAATTGTTAAAAATTATATAAATATTTGCTTCCGCGCCCGAATTTTATAATTTTTCATCATATTTTATCCATAGTATAGGTCCAAAAGCATGTTTATGAATGTTTTAACAAAAATATCCATTTCAAGAATAGGTAAAATATGACTTTATTTTTGTAAAAAATCATATAAATATTTGCTTCCGCGACCGAATTTTATAATTTTTCATCATATTTTAGCTAAAAGAAAACATTGCAACAAGAAAATAGCTATTTCAAGTGTGGTAGGTATTCCAGAATCCAGCCCATGTAGCTTACAATATACAACCTTTTCGTTAAAAGTAGGTAAAATCTGACTTTATTTTTGTAAAAAATCATATAAATATTTGCTTCCGCGCCCGAATCTTATAATTTTTCATCATATTTTATCCATAGTATAGGTCCAAAAGCATGTTTATGAATGTTTTAACAAAAATATCCATTTCAAGAATAGGTAAATTCTGACATTATTTTTGTAAAAAATCATATAAATATTTGCTTCCGCGCCCGAATTTTATGATTATTCATCATAATTTAGGTAAAAAAAAACATTGCAACAAGAAAATTGCTATTTCAAGTGTGGTAGGTATTCTAGAATCCAGCCAATGAAGCCTACAATATACAACGTATTCATCAAAAATAGGTAAAATCTGACTTAATTTTTGTAAAAAATCATATAATAATTTGCTTCCGCGCCAGAATTTTATAATTTTTCATTATATTTTATCCATAGTATAGGTCCAAAAGCATGTTTATGAATGTTTTAACAAAAATATCCATTTCAAGAATAGGTAAATTCTGACATTATTTTTGTAAAAAATCATATAATTATTTGCTTCCGCGCCCGAATTTTATAATTTTTCATCATATTTTAGCTAAAAGAAAACATTGCATCAAGAAAATTGCTATTTCAAGTGTGATGGTATTCTAGAATCTAGCCAATGAAGCTTACAATATGCAACGTAATCATCAAAAATAGGTAAAATCTGACTTAATTTTTGTAAAAAATCATAAAAATATTTGCTTCCGCGCCCGAATTTAATAATTTTTCATCATATTTTAACTAAAAGAGAACATTGCAACAAGAAAATTGTTATTTTAAGTATGGTGGTATTCTAGAATTTAGCCAATGAAGCTTACAATATGCAACGTAATCATCAAAAATAGGTAAAATCTGACTTAATTTTTGTAAAAAATCATATAAATATTTGCTTCCGCGACCGAATTTTATAATTTTTCATCATATTTTAGCTAAAAGAAAACATTGCAATAAGAAAATTGTTATTTTAAGTATGGTGGTATTCTAGAATTTAGCCAATGAAGCTTACAATATGCAACGTATTCATCAAAAATAGGTAAAATCTGACTTTATTTTTGTAAAAAATCATATAAATATTTGCTTCCGCGACCGAATTTTATAATTTTTCATCATATTTTAGCTAAAAGAAAACATTGCAACAAGAAAATTGCTATTTCAAGTGTGGTAGGTATTCTAGAATCCAGCCCATGTAGCTTACAGTATACAACCTTTTCATTAAAAGTAGGTAAAATCTGACTTTATTTTTGTAAAAAATCATATAAATATTTGCTTCCGCGCCCGAATTTTATAATTTTTCATCATATTTTATCCATAGTATAGGTCCAAAAGCATGTTTATGAATGTTTTAACAAAAATATCCTTTTGAAGAATAGGTAAAATCTGACTTTATTTTCGTAAAAAATCATATAAATATTTTCTTCCGCGTCCAAATTTTATGATTTTTGATCATAATTTAGGTAAAAGAAAACATTGCAACAAGAAAATTGCTATTTCTAGTGTGGTAGGTATTCTAGAATCCAGCCAATGAAGGTTACAATATACAACGTATTCATCAAAAATAAGTAAAATCTGACTTAATTGTTAAGAATTATATAAATATTTGCTTCCGCGCCCGAATTTTATAATTTTTCATCTTATTTTATCCATAGTATAGGTCCAAAAGCATGTTTATGAATGTTTTAACAAAAATATCCATTTCAAGAATAGGTAAAATCTGACTTTATTTTTGTAAAAAATCATATAAATATTTGCTTCCGCGACCGAATTTTATAATTTTTTATCATATTTTAGCTACAAGAAAACATTGCAACAAGAAAATTGCTATTTCAAGTGTGGTAGGTATTCTAGAATCCAGCCCATGTAGCTTACAATATACAACCTTTTCGTTAAAAGTAGGTAAAATCTGACTTTATTTTTGTAAAAAATCATATAAATATTTTCTTCCGCGTCCGAATTTTATGATTTTTATCATAATTTAGGTAAAAGAAAATTTTGCTACAAGAAAATTGCTATTTCAAGTGTGGTAGGTATTCTAGAATCCAGCCAATGAAGCTTACAATATAGAACGTATTCATCAAAAATAGTTAAAATCTGATTTAATTTTTGTAAAAAATTATATAAATATTTGCTTCCGCGCCCGAATTTTATAATTTTTTATCATATTTTATCCATAGTATAGGTCTAAAAGCATGTTTATGAATGTTTTAACAAAAATATCCATTTCAAAAATAGGTAAAATCTGACTTTATTTTTGTAAAAAATCATATAAATATTTGCTTCCGCGCCCGAATTTTATGATTTTTTATCATAATTTAGGTAAAAGAAAACATTGCAACAAGAAATTTGCTATTTCTAGTGTGGTAGGTATTCTAGAATCCAGCCAATGAAGGTTACAATATACAACGTATTCATCAAAAATAAGTAAAATCTGACTTAATTGTTAAGAATTATATAAATATTTGCTTCCGCGCCCGAATTTTATAATTTTTCATCTTATTTTATCCATAGTATAGGTCCAAAAGCATGTTTATGAATGTTTTAACAAAAATATCCATTTCAAGAATAGGTAAAATCTGACTTTATTTTTGTAAAAAATCATATAAATATTTGCTTCCGCGACCGAATTTTATAATTTTTTATCATATTTTAGCTACAAGAAAACATTGCAACAAGAAAATTGCTATTTCAAGTGTGGTAGGTATTCTAGAATCCAGCCCATGTAGCTTACAATATACAACCTTTTCGTTAAAAGTAGGTAAAATCTGACTTTATTTTTGTAAAAAATCATATAAATATTTGCTTCCGCGCCCGAATTTTATAATTTTTCATCATATTTTATCCATAGTATAGGTCCAAAAGCATGTTTATGAATGTTTTAACAAAAATATCCATTTCAAGAATAGGTAAAATCTGACTTTATTTTTGTAAAAAATCATATAAATATTTGCTTCCGCGCCCGAATTCTATGATTTTTATCATAATTTAGGTAAAAGAAAACATTGCAACAAGAAAATTGCTATTTCAAGTGTGGTAGGTATTCTAGAATCCAGCCAATGAAGCTTACAATATACAACGTATTCATCAAAAATAGGTATAATCTGACTTAATTTTGTAAAAAATTATATAAATATTTGCTTCCGCGCCCGAATTTTATAATTTTTTATTATATTTTATCTATAGTATAGGTCCAAAAGCATGTTTATGAATGTTTTAACAAAAATATCCATTTCAAAAATAGGTAAAATCTGACTTTATTTTTGTAAAAAATCATATAAATATTTGCATCCGCGCCCGAAATTTATAATTTTTCATCATATTTTATCCATATTATAGGTCTAAAAGCATGTTTATGAATGTTTTAACAAAAATATCCATTTCAAGAGTAGGTAAAATCTGACTTTATTTTTGTAAAAAATCATATAAATATTTTCTTCCGCGCCCGAATTTTATGATATTTGATCATAATTTAGGTAAAAGAAAACATTGCAACAAGAAAATTGCTATTTCAAGTGTGGTAGGTATTCTAGAATCCAGCCAATGATGCTTACAATATACATCGTATTCATCAAAAATAGGTAAAATCTGACTTAATTTTGTAAAAAATTATATAAATATTTGCTTCCGCGCCGGAATTTTATAATTTTTCATTATATTTTATCCATAGTATAGGTCCAAAAGCATGTTTATGAATGTTTTAACAAAAATATCCATTTCAAAAACAGGTAAAATCTGACTTTATTTTTGTAAAAAATCATATAAATATTTGCTTTCGCGCCCGAATTTTATGATTATTCATCATAATTTAGGTAAAAGAAAAAATTGCAACAAGAAAATTGCTATTTCAAGTGTGGTAGGTACTCTGGAATCCAGCCAATGAAGCCTACAATATACAACGTGTTCATCAAAAATAGGTAAAATCTGACTTAATTTTTGTAAAAAATCATATAAATATTATCTTCCGCGCCTAAATTTTATAATTTTTCATTATATTTTATCCATAGTATAGGTCCAAAAGCATGTTTATGAATGTTTTAACAAAATTATCCATTTCAAAAATAGGGAAAATCTGACTTTATTTTTGTAAAAAATCATATAAATATTTACTTCCGCGCCCGAATTTTATAATTTTTCATCATAATTTAGGAAAAAGAAAATTTTGCTACAAGAAAATTGCTATTTCAAGTGTGGTAGGTATTCTAGAATCCAGCTAATGAAGCTTACAATATACAACGTATTCATCAAAAATAGGTAAAACCTGACTTAATTTTTGTAAAAAATTATATAAATATTTGCTTCCGCGCCCGAATTTTATAATTTTTCATCATATTTTAGCTAAAAGAAAACATTGCAACAAGAAAATTGCTATTTCAAGTGTGGTAGGTATTCTAGAATCCAGCCAATGAAGCTTACAATATACAACGTATTCAACAAAAATAGGTAAAATCTGACTTTATTTTTGTAAAAAATTATATGAATATTTGCTTCCGCGCCTGAATTTTATAATTTTTCATTATATTTTATCCATAGTATAGGTCCAAAAGCATGTTTATGAATGTTTTAACAAAAATATCCATTTCAAAAATAGGTAAAATCTGACTTTATTTTTGTAAAAAATCATATAAATATTTTCTTCCGCGTCCGAATTTTATGATTTTTATCATAATTTAGGTAAAAGAAAATTTTGCTACAAGAAAATTGCTATTTCAAGTGTGGTAGGTATTCTAGAATCCAGCCAATGAAGCTTACAATATAGAACGTATTCATCAAAAATAGTTAAAATCTGATTTAATTTTTGTAAAAAATTATATAAATATTTGCTTCCGCGCCCGAATTTTATAATTTTTTATCATATTTTATCCATAGTATAGGTCTAAAAGCATGTTTATGAATGTTTTAACAAAAATATCCATTTCAAAAATAGGTAAAATCTGACTTTATTTTTGTAAAAAATCATATAAATATTTGCTTCCGCGTCCGAATTTTATGATTTTTTATCATAATTTAGGTAAAAGAAAACATTGCAACAAGAAATTTGCTATTTCAAGTGTGGTGGTATTCTAGAATCAAGCCAATGAAGCTTACAATATGCAACGTATTCATCAAAAATAGGTAAAATCTGACTTTATTTTTGTAAAAAATCATATAAATATTTGCCTCCGCGCCCGAATTTTATAATTTTTCATCATATTTTAACTAAAAAAAAACATTGCAACAAGAAAATTGTTATTTCAAGAATGGTGGTATTCTAGAATTTAGCCAATGAAGCTTACAATATGCAACGTATTCATCAAAAATAGGTAAAATCTGACTTTATTTTTGTAAAAAATCATATAAATATTTGCTTCCGCGCCCGAATTTTATAATTTTTAATCATATTTTATCCATAGAATAGGTCCAAAAGCATATTTATGAGTGTTTAACAAAAATATCCTTTTTAAGAATAGGTAAAATCTGACTTTATTTTCGTAAAAAATCATATAAATATTTGCTTCTGCGCCCGAATTTTATAATTTTTCATCATATTTTAGCTAAAAGAAAACATTGCAACAAGAAAATTGCTATTTCAAGTGTGGTGGTATTCTAGAATCAAGCCAATGAAGCTTACAATATGCAACGTATTCATCAAAAATTGTTAAAATCTGGCTTTATTTTTGTAAAAAATCATATAAATATTTGCTTCTGCGCCCGAATTTTATAATTTTTCATCTTATTTTAGCTAAAGGAAAACATTGCAACAAGAAAATTGCTATTTCAAGTGTGGTAGGTATTCTAGAATCCAGCCAATGAAGCTTACAATATACAACGTATTCATCAAAAATAGGTAAAATATGACTTAATTTTTGTAAAAAATTATATAAATATTTGCTTCCGCGCCCAAATTTTATGATTTTTCACCATAATTTAGGTAAAAGAAAACATTGCGACAAGAAAATTGCTATTTCAAGTGTGGTAGGTATTCTAGAATCCTGCCAATGAAGCTTACAATGTACAACGTATTCATCAAAAATAGGTAAAATCTGACTTTAGTTTTGTAAAAAATTATATAAATATTTGCTTCCGCGCCCGAATTTTATAATTTTTCATCATATATTATCCACAGTATAGGTTCAAAAGCATTTTTATGAATGTTTTAACAAAAATATCCATTTCAAGAATAGGTAAAATCTGACTTTATTTTTGTAAGAAATCATATAAAAATTTGCTTCCGCGCCCGAATTTTATGATTTTTCATCATATTTTAGCTAAAAGAAAACATTGCAACAAGAAAATTGCTATTTCAAGTGTGTTAGGTATTGTAGAATCTAGCCCATGTAGCCTACAATATACAACGTATTCATCAAAAATAGGTAAAATCTGACTTTATTTTTGTAAAAAATCATATAAATATTTGCTTCCGCGCCCGAATTTTATGATTTTTTATCATAATTTAGGTAAAAGAAAACATTGCAACAAGAAAATTGCTATTTCAAGTGTGGTAGGTATTCTAGAATCCAGCCAATGAAGCTTACAATATACAACGTATTCATCAAAAATTGGTAAAATCTGACATTGTTTTTGTAAAAAATTATATATATATTTGCTTCCGCGCCCGAATTTTTAAATTTTTTTATCATATTTTTTCCATAGTATAGGTCCAAAAGCATGTTTATGAATGTTTTAACAAAAATATCCATTTAAAAAATAGGTAAAATCCGACTTAATTTTTGTAAAAAATCATATAAAAATTTGATTCCGCGCCCGAAATTTATAATTTTTCATCATATTTTAGCTAAAAGAAAACATTGCAACATTAAAATTGCTATTTCAAGTGTTTTAGGTATTCTAGAATCCAGCCCATGTAGCTTACAATATACAACATATTCATCAAAAATAGATAAAATCGGACTTTTTTTTTAAAAAAAAATCATAAATAATTGCTTCCGCGCCCGAATTTTATAATTTTTCATCATATTTTATCCACAGTATAGGTCCAAAAGCATGTTTATGAATGTTTTAACAAAAATATCCATTTCAAGAATAGGTAAAATCAGACTTTATTTTTGTAAAAAATCATATAAATATTTGCTTCCGCGCCCGAATTTTATGATTTTTCATCATAATTTATGTAAAAGAAAACATTGCAACAAGACAATTGCTATTGTAAGTGTAGTAGGTATTCTAGAATCCAGCCCATGTAGCTTACAATATACAACGTATTCATCAAAAATAGGTAAAGTCTGACTTTTTTTTGTAAAAAATCATATAAATATTTGCTTCCGCGCCCGAATTTTATGATTTTTCATCATAATTTAGGTAAAAGAAAACATTGCGACAAGAAAAATGCTATTTCAAGTGTGGTAGGTATTCCAGAATCCAGCCAATGAATCTCACAATATACAACGTATTCATAAAAAATAGGTAAAATCTGACTTTATATTTGTAAAAAAATCATATAAATATTTGTTTCTGCGCCCGAATTTTATAATTTTTCATCATATTTTATCAACAGTGTAGGTCCAAAAGCATGTTTATGAATGTTTTAACAAAAATATCCATGTCAAGAATAGGTAAAATCTGACTTTATTTTTGTAAAAAATCATATAAATATTTGCTTCCGCGCCCGAATTTTATGATTTTATATCATATTTTAGCTAAAAGAAAACATTGCAACAAGAAAATTGCTATTTCAAGTGTGTTAGGTATTCTAGAATCCAGCCCATGTAGCTTACAATATACAACGTATTCATCAAAAATAGGTAAAATCTGACTTTTTTTTGTAAAAAATCATATAAATATTTGCTTCCGCGCCCGAATTTTATAATTTTTCATTATATTTTATCCACAGTATAGGTCCAAAAGCATGTTTATGAATGTTTTAACAAAAATATTTATTTCAAAAATAGGTTAAATCTGACTTTATTTTTGTAAAAAATGATATAAATATAATTGTTTCCGCGCCCGAATTTTATGATTTTTCATCATAATTCAGGTAAAAGAAAACATTGCAACAAGAAAATTGCTATTTCAAGTGTGGTAGGTATTCTAGAATCCTGCCAAAGAAGCTTACAATATACAACGTATTCATGAAAAATTGGTAAAATATGACTTTATTATTGTAAAAAATTATATAAATATTTGCTTCCGCGCCCGAATTTATAATTTTTCATCATATTTTATCCATAGTATAGGTCCAAAAGCATGTTTATGAATGTGTTAACAAAAATATCCATTTCAAAAATAGGTAAAATCCGACTTTATTTTTGTAAAAAATATAAATATTTGCTTTCGCGCCCGAATTTTATAATTTTTCATCATATTTTAGCTAAAATAAAACATTGCAACAAGAAATTTGCTATTTCAAGTGTGGTGGTATTCTAGAATCAAACCAATGAAGCTTACAATATGCAGCGTATTCATCAGAAATAGGTAAAATCTGACTTTATTTTTGTAAAAAATCATATAAATATTTGCTTCCGTGACCGAATTTTATAATTTTTCATCATATTTTAGCTAAAAGAAAACATTGCAACAAGAAAATTGCTATTTCAAGTGTGGTAGGTATTTAGAATCCAGCCCAAGTAGCTTACAATATACAACCTTGTCATTAAAAATAGGTAAAATCTGACTTTATTTTTGTAAAAAAACCATATAAATATTTGCTTCCGCGCCCGAACTTTATAATTTTTCATCATATTTTATCCATAGTATAGGTCCAAAAGCATGTTTATGAATGTTTTAACAAAAATATCCATTTCAAGAATAGGTAAAATCAGACTTTATTTTTGTAAAAAATCATATAAATATTTGCTTCCGCGCCCGAATTTTATGATTTTTCATCATAATTTATGTAAAAGAAAACATTGCAACAAGACAATTGCTATTGTAAGTGTAGTAGGTATTCTAGAATCCAGCCCATGTAGCTTACAATATACAACGTATTCATCAAAAATAGGTAAAATCTGACTTTTTTTTGTAAAAAATCATATAAATATTTGCTTCCGCGCCCGAATTTTATGATTTTTTATCATAATTTAGGTAAAAGAAAACATTGCGACAAGAAAAATGCTATTTCAAGTGTGGTAGGTATTCCAGAATCCAGCCAATGAATCTCACAATATACAACGTATTCATAAAAAATAGGTAAAATCTGACTTTATTTTTGTAAAAAAATCATATAAATATTTGTTTCTGCGCCCGAATTTTATAATTTTTCATAATATTTTATCAACAGTGTAGGTCCAAAAGCATGTTTATGAATGTTTTAACAAAAATATCCATGTCAAGAATAGGTAAAATCTGACTTTATTTTTGTAAAAAATCATATAAATATTTGCTTCCGCGCCCGAATTTTATGATTTTATATCATATTTTAGCTAAAAGAAAACATTGCAACAAGAAAATTGCTATTTCAAGTGTGTTAGGTATTCTAGAATCCAGCCCATGTAGCTTACAATATACAACGTATTCATCAAAAATAGGTAAAATCTGACTTAATTTTGTAAAAAATTATATAAATATTTGCTTTCGCGCCGGAATTTTATAATTTTTCATTATATTTTATCCATAGTATAGGTCCAAAAGCATGTTTATGAATGTTTTAACAAAAATATTTATTTCAAAAATAGGTTAAATCTGACTTTATTTTTGTAAAAAATCATATAAATATTTGCTTCCGCGCCCGAACTTTATGATTTTTTATCATAATTTAGGTAAAAGAAAACATTGCAACAAGAAATTTGCTATTTCAAGTGTGGTGGTATTCTAGAATCAAGCCAATGAAGCTTACAATATGCAACGTATTCATCAAAAATAGGTAAAATCTGACTTTATTTTTGTAAAAAATCATATAAATATTTGCCTCCGCGCCCGAATTTTATAATTTTTCATCATATTTTAACTAAAACAAACATTGCAACAAGAAAATTGTTATTTCAAGTATGGTGGTATTCTAGAATTTAGCCAATGAAGCTTACAATATGCAACGTATTCATCAAAAATAGGTAAAATCTGACTTTATTTTTGTAAAAAATCATATAAATATTTGCTTCCCCGCCCGAATTTTATAATTTTTCATCATATTTTATCCATAGTATAGGTCCAAAAGCATGTTTATGAATGTTTTAACAAAAATATTCATTTCAAGAATAGGTAAAATCTGACTTTATTTTTGTAAAAAATCATATAAATATTTGCTTCCGCGCCCGAATTTTATAATTTTTCATCATATTTTAGCTAAAAGAAAACATTGCAACAAGAAAATTGCTATTTCAAGTGTGGTGGTATTCTAGAATCAAGCCAATGAAGCTTACAATATGTAACGTATTCATCAAAAATAGTTAAAATCTGACTTTATTTTTGTTAAAAATCATATAAATATTTGCTTCTGCGCCCGAATTTTATAATTTTTTATCATATTTTAGCTAAAAGAAAACATTGCAACAAGAAAATTGCTATTTCAAGTGTGGTGGTATTCTAGAATCAAACCAATGAAGCTTACAATATGCAGCGTATTCATCAAAAATAGGTAAAATCTGACTTTATTTTTGTAAAAAATCATATAAATATTTGCTTCTGCGCCCGAATTTTATAATTTTTCATCATATTTTAGCTAAAGGAAAACATTGCAACAAGAAAATTGCTATTTCAAGTGTGGTAGGTATTCTAGAATCCAGCCCATGTAGCTTACAATATACAACGTATTCATTAAAAATTTGTAAAATATAACTTAATTTTTGTAAAAAATCATATAATTATTTGCTTTTGCGCCCGAATTTTATAAATTTTCATCATATTTTATCCATAGTATAGGTCCAAAAGCATGTTTATGAATGTTTAACAAAAATATCCATTTCAAGAATAGGTAAAATCTGACTTTATTTTTGTAAGAAATCATATAAATATTTTCTTCCGCCTCCGAATTTTATGATTTTTTAACATAATTTTGGTAAAAGAAAACATTGCAACAAGAAAATTGCTATTTCAAGTGTGGTAGGTATTCTAGAATCCAGCCAATGAAGCTTACAATATACAACATAATTCATCAAAAATAGGTAAAATCTGACTTAATTTTTCTAAAAAAATTATATAAATATTTGCTTCCGCGCCCGAATTTTATTATTTTTCATTATATTTTATCCATAGTATAGGTCCAAAAGCATGTTTATGAATGTTTTAACAAAAATATTTATTTCAAAAATAGGTTAAATCTGACTTTATTTTTGTAAAAAATGATATAAATATAATTGTTTCCGCGCCCGAATTTTATGATTTTTCATCATAATTCAGGTAAAAGAAAACATTGCAACAAGAAAATTGCTATTTCAAGTGTGGTAGGTATTCTAGAATCCTGCCAAAGAAGCTTACAATATACAACGTATTCATCAAAAATTAATAAAATATGACTTTATTTTTGTAAAAAATTATATAAATATTTGCTTCCGCGCCCGAATTTTATAATTTTTCATCATATTTTATCCATAGTATAGGTCCAAAAGCATGTTTATGAATGTTTAACAAAAATATCCATTTCAAGAATAGGTAAAATCTGACTTTATTTTTGTAAAAAATCATATAAATATTTTCTCCCGCCTCCGAATTTTATGATTTTTTAACATAATTTTGGTAAAAGAAAACATTGCAACAAGAAAATTGCTATTTCAAGAGTGGTAGGTATTCTAGAATCCAGCCAATGAAGCTTACAATATACAACGTATTCATCAAAAATAGGTAAAATCTGACTTAATTTTTGTAAAAAATTATATAAATATTTGCTTCCGCGCCCGAATTTTATTATTTTTCATTATATTTTATCCATAGTGTAGGTCCAAAAGCATGTTTATGAATGTTTTAACAAAAATATCCATTTCAAAAATAGGTTAAATCTGACTTTATTTTTGTAAAAAATCATATAAATATTTGCATCCGCGCCAGAATTTTATAATTTTTCATCATATTTTAGCTAAAAGAAAACATTGCAACAAGAAAATTGCTATTTCAAGTGTGGTGGTATTTTAGAATCAAGCCAATGAAGCTTAAAATATGCAACGTATTCATCAAAAATAGGTAAAATCTGACTTTATTTTTGTAAAAAATCATATAAATATTTGCTTCCGCGCCCGAATTTTATAATTTTTCATCATATTTTAGCTAAAGGAAAACATTGCAACAAGAAAATTGCTATTTCAAGTGTGGTAGGTATTCTAGAATCCAGCCCATGTAGTTTACAATATACAACGTATTCATTAAAAATTTGTAAAATCTGACTTAATTTTTGTAAAAAATCATATAAATATTTGCTTCCGCGCCCGAATTTTATAATTTTTCATCATACTTTATCCATACTATAGGTCCAAAAGCATGTTTATGAATGTTTAACAAAAATATCCATTTCAAAAATAGGTAATATCTGACTTTATTTTTGTAAAAAATCATATAAATATTTACTTCCGCCTCCGAATTTTATGATTTTTCAACATAATTTTGGTAAAAGAAAACATTGCAACAAGAAAATTGCTATTTCAAGTGTGGTAGATATTCTAGAATCCAGCCAATGAAGCTTAAAATATACAACGTATTCATCAAAAATAGGTAAAACCTGACTTAATTTTTGTAAAAAATTATATAAATATTAGCTTCCGCGCCCGAATTTTATAATTTTCCATTATATTTTATCCATAGTATAGGTCGAAAAGCATGTTTATGAATGTTTTAACAAAAATATCCATTTCAAAAATAGGTAAAATCTGACTTTATTTTTGTAAAAAATCATATAAATATTTGCTTCCGCGTCCGAATTTTATGATTTTTTATCATAATTTAGGTAAAAGAAAACATTGCAACAAGAATATTGCTATTTCAAGTGTGGTAGATATTCTAGAATCCAGGCAATGAAGCTTTCTATATACAACGTATTCATCAAAAATAGGTAAAATCTGACTTAATTTTTGTAAAAAATTATATAATAATTTGCTTCCGCGCCTGAATATTATAATTTTTCATTATATTTTATCCATAGTATAGGTCTAAAAGCATGTTTAAGAATGTTTTAACAAAAATATCCATTTCAAAAATAGGTAAAATCTGACTTTATTTTTGTAAAAAATCATATAAATATTTGCTTCCGCGCCCGAATTTTATAATTTTTCATCATATTTTATCCATAGTATAGGTCCAAAAGCATGTTTATGAATGTTTAACAAAAATATCCATTTCAAGAATAGGTAAAATCTGACTTTATTTTTGTAAAAAATCATATAAATATTTTCTTCCGCCTCCGAATTTTATGATTTTTCAACATAACTTTGGTAAAAGAAAACATTGCAACGAGAAAATTGCTATTTCAAGAGTGGTAGGTATTCTAGAATCCAGCCAATGAAGCTTACAATATACAACGTATTCATCAAAAATAGGTAAAATCTGACTTAATTTTTGTAAAAAATTATATAATTATTTGCTTCCGCGCCCGAATTTTATTATTTTTCATTATATTTTATCCATAGTATAGGTCCAAAAGCATGTTTATGAATGTTTTAACCAAAATATCCATTTCAAAAATAGATAAAATCTGACTTTATTTTTGTAAAAAATCATATAAATATTTGCATCCGCGCCAGAATTTTATAATTTTTCATCATATTTTAGCTAAAAGAAAACATTGCAACAAGAAAATTGCTATTTCAAGTGTGGTGGTATTCTAGAATCAAGCCAATGAAGCTTACAATATGCAACGTATTCATCAAAAATAGTTAAAATCTAACTTTATTTTTGTAAAAAATCATATAAATATTTGCTTCTGCGCCCGAATTTTATAATTTTTCAACATATTTTATCCATAGTATAGGTCCAAAAGCATGTTTATGAATGTTTTACAAAAATATCCATTTCAAGAATAGGAAAAATCTGACTTTATTTTTGTAAAAAATCATATAAATATTTTCTTCCGCCTCCGAAGTTAATGATTTTTCAACATAATTTTAGTAAAAGAAAATATTGCAACGAGAAAATTGCTATTTCAAGTGTGGTAGGTATTCTAGAATCCAGCCAATGAAGCTTACAATATACAACGTATTCATTAAAAATTTGTAAAATCTGACTTAATTTTTGTAAAAAATCATATAAATATTTGCTTCCGCGCCCGAATTTTATAATTTTTCATCATATTTTATCCACAGTATAGGTCCAAAAGCATGTTTATGAATGTTTTAACAAAAATATCCATTTCAAGAATAGGTAAAATCAGACTTTATTTTTGTAAAAAATCATATAAATATTTGCTTCCGCGCCCGAATTTTATGATTTTTCATCATAATTTATGTAAAAGAAAACATTGCAACAAGACAATTGCTATTGTAAGTGTAGTAGGTATTCTAGAATCCAGCCCATGTAGCTTACAATATACAACGTATTCATCAAAAATAGGTAAAATCTGACTTTTTTTGTAAAAAATCATATAAATATTTGCTTCCGCGCCCGAATTTTATGATTTTTCATCATAATTTAGGTAAAAGAAAACATTGCGACAAGAAAAATGCTATTTCAAGTGTGGTAGGTATTCCAGAATCCAGCCAATGAATCTCACAATATACAACGTATTCATAAAAAATAGGTAAAATCTGACTTTATTTTTGTAAAAAAATCATATAAATATTTGTTTCTGCGCCCGAATTTTATAATTTTTCATCATATTTTATCAACAGTGTAGGTCCAAAAGCATGTTTATGAATGTTTTAACAAAAATATCCATGTCAAGAATAGGTAAAATCTGACTTTATTTTTGTAAAAAATCATATAAATATTTGCTTCCGCGCCCGAATTTTATGATTTTATATCATATTTTAGCTAAAAGAAAACATTGCAACAAGAAAATTGCTATTTCAAGTGTGTTAGGTATTCTAGAATCCAGCCCATGTAGCTTACAATATACAACGTATTCATCAAAAATAGGTAAAATCTGACATTTTTTTGTAAAAAATCATATAAATATTTGCTTCCGCGCCCGAATTTTATAATTTTTCATTATATTTTATCCACAGTATAGGTCCAGAAGCATGTTTATGAATGTTTTAACAAAAATATTTAATTCAAAAATAGGTTAAATCTGACTTTATTTTTGTAAAAAATGATATAAATATAATTGTTTCCGCGCCCGAATTTTATGATTTTTCATCATAATTCAGGTAAAAGAAAACATTGCAACAAGAAAATTGCTATTTCAAGTGTGGTAGGTATTCTAGAATCCTGCCAAAGAAGCTTACAATATACAACGTATTCATCAAAAATTGGTAAAATATGACTTTATTTTTGTAAAAAATTATATAAATATTTGCTTCCGCGCCCGAATTTATAATTTTTCATCATATTTTATCCATAGTATAGGTCCAAAAGCATGTTTATGAATGTGTTAACAAAAATATCCATTTCAAAAATAGGTAAAATCCGACTTTATTTTTGTAAAAAATATAAATATTTGCTTTCGCGCCCGAATTTTATAATTTTTCATCATATTTTAGCTAAAAGAAAACATTGCAACAAGAAATTTGCTATTTCAAGTGTGGTGGTATTCTAGAATCAAACCAATGAAGCTTACAATATGCAGCGTATTCATCAAAAATAGGTAAAATCTGACTTTATTTTTGTAAAAAATCATATAAATATTTGCTTCCGTGACCGAATTTTATAATTTTTCATCATATTTTAGCTAAAAGAAAACATTGCAACAAGAAAATTGCTATTTCAAGTGTAGTAGGTATTCTAGAATCCAGCCCAAGTAGCTTACAATATACAACCTTTTCATTAAAAATAGGTAAAATCTGACTTTATTTTTGTTAAAAAACCATATAAATATTTGCTTCCGCGCCCGAATTTTATTATTTTTCATCATATTTTATCCATAGTATATGTCCAAAAGCATGTTTATGAATGTTTTAACAAAAATATCCATTTCAAGAGTAGGTAAAATCTGACTTTATTTTTGTAAAAAATCATATAAATATTTTCTTCCGCGCCCGAATTTTATCATATTTGATCATAATTTAGGTAAAAGAAAACATTGCAACAAGAAAATTGCTATTTCAAGTGTGGTAGGTATTCTAGAATCCAGCCAATGATGCTTACAATATACAACGTATTCATCAAGAATAGGTAAAATCTGACTTAATTTTGTAAAAAATTATATAAATATTTGCTTCCGCGCCGGAATTTTATAATTTTTCATTATATTTTATCCATAGTATAGGTCCAAAAGCATGTTTATGAATGTTTTAACAAAAATATCCATTTCAAAAATAGGTAAAATCTGACTTTATTTTTGTAAAAAATCATATAAATATTTGCCTCCGCGCCCGAATTTTATGATTTTTTATCATAATTTAAGTAAAAGAAAACATTGCAACAAGAAATTTGCTATTTCAAGTGTGGTGGTATTCTAGAATCAAGCCAATGAAGCTTACAATATGCAACGTATTCATCAAAAATAGGTAAAATCTGACTTTATTTTTGTAAAAAATCATATAAATATTTGCCTCCGCGCCCGAATTTTATAATTTTCCATCATATTTTAACTAAAAGAAAACATTGCAACAAGAAAATTGTTATTTCAAGTATGGTAGTATTCTAGAATTTAGCCAATGAAGCTTACAATATGCAACTTATTCATCAAAAATAGGTAAAATCTGACTTTATTTTTGTAAAAAATCATATAAATATTTGCTTCCCCGCCCGAATTTTATAATTTTTCATCATATTTTATCCATAGTATAGGTCCGAAAGCATGTTTATGAATGTTTTAACAAAAATATTCATTTCAAGAATAGGTAAAATCTGACTTTATTTTTGTAAAAAATCATATAAATATTTGCTTCCGCGCCCGAATTTTATAATTTTTCATCATATTTTATCCATAGAATAGGTCCAAAAGCATATTTATGAGTGTTTAACAAAAATATCCATTTTAAGAATAGGTAAAATCTGACTTTATTTTCGTAAAAAATCATATAAATATTTTCTTCCGCGTCCGAATTTTATGATTTTTTATTATAATTTAGGTAAAAGAAAACATTGCAACAAGAAAATTGCTATTTCAAGTGTGGTAGGTATTCTAGAATCCAGCCAATGTAGCTTACAATATACAACGTATTCATCAAAAATAGATAAAATCTGATTTAATTTTTGTAAAAAATTATATAAATATTTGCTTCCGCGCCCGAATTTTATTATTTTTTATTATATTTTAACCATAGTATAGGTCCAAAAGCATGTTTGTGAACGTTTTAACCAAAATATCCATTTCAAAAATAGGTAAAATCTGACTTTATTTTTGTAAAAAATCATATAAATATTTGCATCCGCGCCAGAATTTTATAATTTTTCATCATATTTTAGCTAAAAGAAAACATTGCAACAAGAAAATTGCTATTTCAAGTGTGGTGGTATTCTAGAATCAAGCCAATGAAGCTTACAGTAGGCAACGTATTCATCAAAAATAGTTAAAATCTGACTTTATTTTTGTAAAAAATCATATAAATATTTGCTTCCGCGCCCGAATTTTATAATTTTTCATCATATTTTAGCTAAAGGAAAACATTGCAACAAGAAAATTGCTATTTCAAGTGTGGTAGGTATTCTAGAATCCAGCCCATGTAGTTTACAATATACAACGTATTCATTAAAAATTTGTAAAATCTGACTTAATTTTTGTAAAAAATCATATAAATATTTGCTTCCGCGCCCGAATTTTATAATTTTTCATCATACTTTATCCATACTATAGGTCCAAAAGCATGTTTATGAATGTTTAACAAAAATATCCATTTCAAAAATAGGTAAAATCTGACTTTATTTTTGTAAAAAATCATATAAATATTTACTTCCGCCTCCGAATTTTATGATTTTTCAACATAATTTTGGTAAAAGAAAACATTGCAACAAGAAATTTGCTATTTCAAGTGTGGTGGTATTCTAGAATCAAGCCAATGAAGCTTACAATGTACAACGTATTCATCAAAAATAGGTAAAATCTGACTTTAGTTTTGTAAAAAATTATATAAATATTTGCTTCCGCGCCCGAATTTTATAATTTTTCATCATATATTATCCACAGTATAGGTTCAAAAGCATTTTTATGAATGTTTTAACAAAAATATCCATTTGAAGAGTAGGTAAAATCTGACTTTATTTTTGTAAGAAATCATATAAAAATTTGCTTCCGCGCCCGAATTTTATGATTTTTCATCATATTTTAGCTATAAGAAAACATTGCAACAAGAAAATTGCTATTTCAAGTGTGTTAGGTATTGTAGTATCTAGCCCATGTAGCCTACAATATACAACGTATTCATCAAAAATAGGTAAAATCTGACATTATTTTTGTAAAATATCATATAAATATTTGCTTCTGCGCCCGAATTTTATAATTTTTCATCATATTTTAGCTAAAGGAAAACATTGCAACAAGGAAATTGCTATTTCAAGTGTGGTAGGTATTCTAGAATCCAGCCCATGTAGCTTACAATATACAACGTATTCATTAAAAATTTGTAAAATCTGACTTAATTTTTGTAAAAAATCATATAAATATTTGCTTCCGCGTCCGAATTTTATGATTTTTTATCATAATTTAGGTAAAAGAAAACATTGCAACAAGAAAATTGCTATTTCAAGTGTGGTAGGTATTCTAGAATCCAGGCAATGAAGCTTACAATATACAACGTATTCATCAAAAATAGGTAAAATCTGTCTTAATTTTTGTAAAAAATTATATAAATATTTGCTTCCGCGCCTGAATATTATAATTTTTTCATTATATTTTATCCATAGTATAGGTCTAAAAGCATGTTTATGAATGTTTTAACAAAAATATCCATTTCAAAAATAGGTAAAATCTGACTTTATTTTTGTAAAATATCATATAAATATTTGCTTTCGCGCCCGAATTTTATAATTTTTCATCATAGTTTAGCTAAAAGAAAACATTGCAACAAGAAAATTGCTATTTCAAGTGTAGTGGTATTCTAGAATCAAGCCAATGAAGCTTACAATATGCAACGTATTAATCAAAAATAGGTAAAATCTGTCATTATTTTTGTAAAAAATCATATAAATATTTGCTTCCGCGCCAGAATTTTATAGTTTTTCATCATATTTTAGCTAAAAGAAAACATTGCAACAAGAAAATTGCTATTTCAAGTGTGGTGGTATTCTAGAATCAAGCCAATGAAGCTTACAATATGCAACGTATTCATCAAAAATAGGTAAAATCTGACTTTATTTTTGTAAAAAATTATATAAATATTTGCTTCCGCGCCCGAATTTTATAATTTTTCATCATAATTTAGCTAAAGGAAAACATTGCAACAAGAAAATTGCTATTTCAAGTGTGGTAGGTATTCTAGAATCCAGCCCATGTAGCTTACAATATACAACGTATTCATTAAAAATTTGTAAAATCTGGACTTAATTTTTGTAAAAAATCATATAAATATGTGCTTCCGCGCCCGAATTTTATAATTTTTCATCATATTTTATCCATAGTATAGGTCCAAAAGCATGTTTATGAATGTTTTAACAAAAATATCCATTTCAAGAATAGGTAAAATCTAACTTTATTTTTGTACAAAAATCTTATAATTATTTGCTTCCGCGCCCGAATTTTATGATTTTTCACCATAATTTAGGTAAAAGAAAACATTGCAACAAGAAAATTGCTATTTCAAGTGTGGTGGTATTCTAGAATCAAGCCAATGAAGCTTACAATATGCAACGTATTCATCAAAAAATAGGTAAAATCTGACTTTATTTTTGTAAAAAATTATATAAATATTTGCTTCCGCGCCCGAATTTTATAATTTTTCATCATATTTTAGCTAAAGGAAAACATTGCAACAAGAAAATTGCTATTTCAAGTGTGGTAGGTATTCTAGAATCCAGCCCATGTAGCTTACAATATACAACGTATTCATTAAAAATTTGTAAAATCTGACTAAATTTTTGTAAAAAATCATATAAATATTTGGTTCCGCGCCCGAATTTTATAATTTTTTATCATATTTTATCCATACTATAGGTCCAAAAGCATGTTTATGAAATGTTTTAACAAAAATATCCATTTCAAGAATAGGTAAAATCTAACTTTATTTTTGTACAAAAAATCTTATAATTATTTGCTTCCGCGCCCGAATTTTATGATTTTTCACCATAATTTAGGTAAAAGAAAAACATTGCGACAAGAAAATTGCTATTTCAAGTGTGGTAGGTATTCTAGAATCCAGCCAATGAAGCTTACAATGTACAACGTATTCATCAAAAATAGGTAAAATCTGACTTTAGTTTTGTAAAAAATTATATAAATATTTGCTTCCGCGCCCGAATTTTATAATTTTTCATCATATATTATCCACAGTATAGGTTCAAAAGCATTTTTATGAATGTTTTAACAAAAATATCCATTTCAAGAATAGGTAAAATCTGACTTTATTTTTGTAAGAAATCATATAAAAATTTGCTTCCGCGCCCGAATTTTATGATTTTTCATCATATTTTAGCTATAAGAAAACATTGCAACAAGAAAATTGCTATTTCAAGTGTGTTAGGTATTGTAGAATCTAGCCCATGTAGCCTACAATATACAACGTATTCATCAAAAATAGGTAAAATCTGACTTTATTTTTGTAAAAAATTCATATAAATATTTGCTTCCGCGCCCGAATTTTATGATTTTTCATCATAATTTAGGTAAAAGAAAACATTGCAACAAGAAAATTGCTATTTCAAGTGTGGTAGGTATTCTAGAATCCAGCCAATGAAGCTTACAATATACAACGTATTCATCAAAAATTGGTAAAATCTAACATTGTTTTTGTAAAAAATTATATAAATATTTGCTTCCGCGCCCGAATTTTATAATTTTTTTTTCATATTTTTTCCATAGTATAGGTCCAAAAGCATGTTTATGAATGTTTTAACAAAAATATCCATTTCAAAAATAGGTAAAATCCGACTTTATTTTTGTAAAAAATCATATAAAAATTTGATTCCGCGCCCGAATTTTATGATTTTTCATCATATTTTAGCTAAAAGAAAACATTGCAACATGAAAAATTGCTATTTCAAGTGTTTTAGGGTATTCTAGAATCCAGCCCATGTAGCTTACAATATACAACATATTCATCAAAAATAGATAAAATCGGACATTTTTTTTTTTAAAAATCATAAATAAATGATTCCGCGCCCGAATTTTATAATTTTTCATCATATTTTATCCACAGTATAGGTCCAAAAGCATGTTTATGAATGTTTTAACAAAAATATCCATTTCAAGAATAGGTAAAATCAGACTTTATTTTTGTAAAAAATCATATAAATATTTGCTTCCGCGCCCGAATTTTATGATTTTTCATCATAATTTATGTAAAAGAAAACATTGCAACAAGACAATTGCTATTGTAAGAGTAGTAGATAATCTAGAATCCAGCCCATGTAGCTTACAATATACAACGTATTCATCAAAAATAGGTAAAATCTGACTTTATTTTTGTAAAAAAATCATATAAATATTTGCTTTCCGCGCCCGAATTTTATAATTTTTCATCATATTTTATCCATAGTATAGGTCCAAAAGCATGTTTATGAATGTTTAACAAAAATATCCATTTCAAGAATAAGCAAAATCTGACTTTATTTTTGTAAAAAATCATATAAATATTTTCTTCCGCCTCCGAAATTTTATGATTTCTCAACATAACTTTGGTAAAAGAAAACATTGCAACGAGAAAATTGCTATTTCAAGTGTGGTAGGTATTCTAGAATCCAGCCAATGAAGCTTACAATATACAACGTATTCATCAAAAATAGGTAAAATCAAACTTAATTTTTGTAAAAAATTATATAATTATTTGCTTCCGCGCCCGAATTTTATTATTTTTCATTATATTTTATCCATAGTATAGGTCCAAAAGCATGTTTATGAATGTTTGAACCAAAATATCCATTTCAAAAATAGATAAAATCTGACTTTATTTTTGTAAAAAATCATATAAATATTTGCATCCGCGCCAGAATTTTATAATTTTTCATCATATTTTAGCTAAAAGAAAACATTGCAACAAGAAAATTGCTATTTCAAGTGTGGTGGTATTCTAGAATCAAGCCAATGAAGCTTAAAGTAGGCAACGTATTCATCAAAAATAGTTAAAATCTGACTTTATTTTTGTAAAAAATCATATAAATATTTGCATCCGCGCCAGAATTTTATAATTTTTCATCATATTTTAGCTAAAAGAAAACATTGCAACAAGAAAATTGCTATTTCAAGTGTGGTGGTATTCTAGAATCAAGCCAATGAAGCTTACAATATGCAACATATTCATCAAAAATAGTTAAAATCTAACTTTATTTTTGTAAAAAATCATATAAATATTTGCTTCTACGCCCGAATTTTATAATTTTTCAACATATTTTATCCATAGTATAGGTCCAAAAGCATGTTTATGAATGTTTAACAAAAATATCCATTTCAAGAATAGGAAAAATCTGACTTTATTTCTGTAAAAAAATCATATAAATATTTTCTTCCGCCTCCGAAGTTTATGATTTTTCAACATAATTTTAGTAAAAGAAAATATTGCAACGAGTAAATTGCTATTTCAAGTGTGGTAGGTATTCTAGAATCCAGCCAATGAAGCTTACAATATACAACGTATTCATTAAAAATTTGTAAAATCTGACTTAATTTTTGTAAAAAATCATATAAATATTTGCTTCCGCGCCCGAATTTTATAATTTTCCATTATATTTTATCCATAGTATAGGTCCAAAAGCATGTTTATGAATGTTTTAACAAAAATATCCATTTCAAGAATAGGTAAAATCTGACTTTATTTTTGTAAAAAATCATATAAATATTTGCTTCCGCGTCCGAATTTTATGATTTTTTATCATAATTTAGGTAAAAGAAAACATTGCAACAAGAAAATTGCTATTTCAAGTGTGGTAGGTATTCTAGAATCCAGGCAATGAAGCTTACAATATACAACGTATTCATTAAAAATAGGTAAAATCTGTCTTAATTTTTGTAAAAAATTATATAAATATTTGCTTCCGCGCCTGAATATTATAATTTTTCATTATATTTTATCCATAGTATAGGTCTAAAAGCATGTTTATGAATGTTTTAACAAAAATATCCATTTCAAAAATAGGTAAAATCTGACTTTATTTTTGTAAAATATCATATAAATATTTGCTTCTGCGCCCGAATTTTATAATTTTTCATCATATTTTAGCTAAAGGAAAACATTGCAACAAGGAAATTGCTATTTCAAGTGTGGTAGGGTATTCTAGAATCCAGCCCATGTAGCTTACAATATACAACGTATTCATTAAAAATTTGTAAAATCTGACTTAATTTTTGTAAAAAATCATATAAAATATTTGCTTCCGCGTCCGAATTTTATGATTTTTTATCATAAATTAGGTAAAAGAAAACATTGCAACAAGAAAATTGCTATTTCAAGTGTGGTAGGTATTCTAGAATCCAGGCAATGAAGCTTACAATATACAACGTATTCATCAAAAATAGGTAAAATCTGTCTTAATTTTTGTAAAAAATTATATAAATATTTGCTTCCGCGCCTGAATATTATAATTTTTCATTATATTTTATCCATAGTATAGGTCTAAAAGCATGTTTATGAATGTTTTAACAAAAATATCCATTTCAAAAATAGGTAAAATCTGACTTTATTTTTGTAAAATATCATATAAATATTTGCTTTCGCGCCCGAATTTTATAATTTTTCATCATAGTTTAGCTAAAAGAAAACATTGCAACAAGAAAATTGCTATTTCAAGTGTAGTGGTATTCTAGAATCAAGCCAATGAAGCTTACAATATGCAACGTATTAATCAAAAATAGGTAAAATCTGTCATTATTTTTTGTAAAAAATCATATAAATATTTGCTTCCGCGCCCGAATTTTATAATTTTTCATCATATTTTAGCTAAAGGAAAACATTGCAACAAGAAAATTGCTATTTCAAGTGTGGTAGGTATTCTAGAATCCAGCCCATGTAGCTTACAATATACAAGGTATTCATAAAAAATTTGTAAAATCTGACTTAATTTTTGTAAAAAATTATATAAATATTTGCTTCCGCGCCCGAATTTTATAATTTTTCATCATATTTTATCCATAGTATAGGTCCGAAACATGTTTATGAATGTTTAACAAAAATATCCATTTCAAGAATAGGTAAAATCTGACTTTATTTTTGTAAAAAATCATATAAATATTTTCTTCCGCCTCCGAATTTTATGATTTTTCATCATTATTTAGGTAAAAGAAAACATTGCAACAAGAAAATTGCTATTTCAAGTGTGGTAGGTATTCTACAATCCAGCCAATGAAGCTTACAATATACAACGTATTCATCAAAAATAGGTAAAATCTGACTTAATTTTTGAAAAAAATTATATAAATATTTACTTCCGCCTCCGAATTTTATGATTTTTCAACAAATTTTAGTAAAAGAAAACACTGCAACAAGAAAATTGCTATTTCAGGTGTGGTAGGTATTCTAGAATCCAGCCAATGAAGCTTACAATATACAACGTATTCATCAAAAATAGGTAAAATCTGACTTAATTTTTTGTAAAAAATTATATAAATATTTGCTTCCGCGCCCGAATTTTATTATTTTTCATTATATTTTATCCATAGTATAGGTCCAAAAGCATGTTTATGAATGTTTTAACAAAAATATCCATTTCAAAAATAGGTAAAATCTGACTTTATTTTTGTAAAAAATCATATAAATATTTGCATCCGCGCCAGAATTTTATAGTTTTTCATCATATTTTAGCTAAAGGAAAACATTGCAACAAGAAAATTGCTATTTCAAGTGTGGTAGGTATTCTAGAATCCAGCCCATGTAGCTTACAATATACAACGTATTCATTAAAAATTTGTAAAATCTGACTTAATTTTTATAAAAAATCATATAAATATGTGCTTTCGCGCCCGAATTTTATAATTTTTCATCATATTTTTATCCATAGTATAGGTCCAAAAGCATGTTTATGAATGTTTAACAAAAATATCCATTTCAAGAATAGGTAAAATCTGACTTTATTTTTGTAAAAAATCATATAAATATTTGCATCCGCGCCAGAATTTTATAGTTTTTCATCATATTTTAGCTAAAAGAAAACATTGCAACAAGAAAATTGCTATTTCAAGTGTGGTGGTATTCTAGAATCAAGCCAATGAAGCTTACAATATGCAACGTATTCATCAAAAATAGGTAAAATCTGACTTTATTTTTGTAAAAAAATTATATAAATATTTGCTTCCGCGCCCGAATTTTATAATTTTTTCATCATATTTTAGCTAAAGGAAAACATTGCAACAAGAAAATTGCTATTTCAAGTGTGGTAGGTATTCTAGAATCCAGCCCATGTAGCTTACAATATACAACGTATTCATTAAATATTTGTAAAATCTGACTAAATTTTTGTAAAAAATTATATAAATATTTGGTTCCGCGCCCGAATTTTATAATTTTTTATCATATTTTATCCATACTATAGGTCCAAAAGCATGTTTATGAATGTTTTAACAAAAATATCCATTTCAAGAATAGGTAAAATCTGACTTTATTTTTGTAAAAAAATCTTATAATTATTTGCTTCCGCGCCCGAATTTTATGATTTTTCACCATAATTTAGGTAAAAGAAAACATTGCGACAAGAAAATTGCTATTTCAAGTGTGGTAGGTATTCTAGAATCCAGCAATGAAGCTTACAATGTACAACGTATTCATCAAAAATAGGTAAAATCTGACTTTAGTTTTGTTAAAAAATTACTCTGAGATAGCGCGTATTTTTCATCATATATTATCCACAGTATAGGTTCAAAAGCATTTTTATGAATGTTTTAACAAAAATATCCATTTCAAGAGTAGGTAAAATCTGACTTTATTTTTGTAAGAAATCATATAAAAATTTGCTTCCGCGCCCGAATTTTATGATTTTTCATCATATTTTAGCTATAAGAAAACATTGCAACAAGAAAATTGCTATTTCAAGTGTGTTAGGTATTGCAGAATCTAGCCCATGTAGCCTACAATATACAACGTATTCATCAAAAATAGGTAAAATCTGACATTATTTTTGTAAAATATCATATAAATATTTGCTTCTGCGCCCGAATTTTATAATTTTTCATCATATTTTAGCTAAAGGAAAACATTGCAACAAGGAAATTGCTATTTCAAGTGTGGTAGGTATTCTAGAATCCAGCCCATGTAGCTTACAATATACAACGTATTCATTAAAAATTTGTAAAATCTGACTTAATTTTTGTAAAAAATCATATAAATATTTGCTTCCGCGTCCGAATTTTATGATTTTTTTATCATAATTTAGGTAAAAGAAAACATTGCAACAAGAAAATTGCTATTTGAAGTGTGGTAGGTATTCTAGAATCCAGGCAATGAAGCTTACAATATACAACGTATTCATCAAAAATAGGTAAAATCTGTCTTAATTTTTGTAAAAAATTATATAAATATTTGCTTCCGCGCCTGAATATTATAATTTTTCATTATATTTTATCCATAGTATAGGTCTAAAAGCATGTTTATGAATGTTTTAACAAAAATATCCATTTCAAAAATAGGTAAAATCTGACTTTATTTTTGTAAAATATCATATAAATATTTGCTTTCGCGCCCGAATTTTATAATTTTTCATCATAGTTTAGCTAAAAGAAAACATTGCAACAAGAAAATTGCTATTTCAAGTGTAGTGGTATTCTAGAATCAAGCCAATGAAGCTTACAATATGCAACGTATTAATCAAAAATAGGTAAAATCTGTCATTATTTTTGTAAAAAATCATATAAATATTTGCTTCCGCGCCCGATTTTATAATTTTTCATCATATTTTAGCTAAAGGAAAACATTGCAACAAGAAAATTGCTATTTCAAGTGTGGTAGGTATTCTAGAATCCAGCCCATGTAGCTTACAATATACAAGGTATTCATAAAAAATTTGTAAAATCTGACTTAATTTTTGTAAAAAATTATATAAATATTTGCTTTCGCGCCCGAATTTTATAATTTTTCATCATATTTTATCCATAGTATAGGTCCGAAACATGTTTATGAATGTTTAACAAAAATATCCATTTCAAGAATAGGTAAAATCTGACTTTATTTTTGTAAAAAATCATATAAATATTTGCTTCCGCGCCCGAATTTTATGATTTTTCATCATAATTTAGGTAAAAGAAAACATTGCAACAAGAAAATTGCTATTTCAAGTGTGGTAGGTATTCTAGAATCCAGCCAATGAAGCTTACAATATACAACGTATTCATCAAAAATTGGTAAAATCTGACATTGTTTTTGTAAAAAATTATATAAATATTTGCTTCCGCGCCCGAATTTTATAATTTTTTTTCATATTTTTTCCATAGTATAGGTCCAAAAGCATGTTTATGAATGTTTTAACAAAAATATCCATTTCAAAAATAGGTAAAATCCGACTTTATTTTTGTAAAAAATCATATAAAAATTTGATTCCGCGCCCGAATTTTATGATTTTTCATCATATTTTAGCTAAAAGAAAACATTGCAACATGAAAATTGCTATTTCAAGTGTTTTAGGTATTCTAGAATCCAGCCCATGTAGCTTACAATATACAACATATTCATCAAAAATAGATAAAATCGGACATTTTTTTTTTAAAAAAATCATAAGTAAATGATTCCGCGCCCGAATTTTATAATTTTTCATCATATTTTATCCACAGTATAGGTCCAAAAGCATGTTTATGAATGTTTTAACAAAAATATCCATTTCAAGAATAGGTAAAATCAGACTTTATTTTTGTAAAAAATCATATAAATATTTGCTTCCGCGCCCGAATTTTATGATTTTTCATCATAATTTATGTAAAAGAAAACATTGCAACAAGACAATTGCTATTGTAAGTGTAGTAGGTATTCTAGAATCCAGCCCATGTAGCTTACAATATACAACGTATTCATCAAAAATAGGTAAAATCTGACTTTTTTTGTAAAAAATCATATAAATATTTGCTTCCGCGCCCGAATTTTATGATTTTTCATCATAATTTAGGTAAAAGAAAACATTGCGACAAGAAAAATGCTATTTCAAGTGTGGTAGGTATTCCAGAATCCAGCCAATGAATCTCACAATATACAACGTATTCATAAAAAATAGGTAAAATCTGACTTTATTTTTGTAAAAAAATCATATAAATATTTGTTTCTGCGCCCGAATTTTATAATTTTTCATCATATTTTATCAACAGTTTAGGTCCAAAAGCATGTTTATGAATGTTTTAACAAAAATATCCATGTCAAGAATAGGTAAAATCTGACTTTATTTTTGTAAAAAATCATATAAGTATTTGCTTCCGCGCCCGAATTTTATGATTTTATATCATATTTTAGCTAATTGCAACAAGAAAATTGCTATTTCAAGTGTGTTAGGTATTCTAGAATCCAACCCATGTAGCTTATAATATACAACGTATTCATCAAAAATAGGTAAAATCTGACTTTTTTTTGTAAAAAATCATATAAATATTTGCTTCCGCGCCCGAATTTTATAATTTTTCATTATATTTTATCCACAGTATAGGTCCAAAAGCATGTTTATGAATGTTTTAACAAAAATATTTATTTCAAAAATAGGTTAAATCTGACTTTATTTTTGTAAAAAATGATATAAATATAATTGTTTCCGCGCCCGAATTTTATGATTTTTCATCATAATTTAGGTAAAAGAAAACATTGCAACAAGAAAATTGCTATTTCAAGTATGGTAGGTATTCTAGAATCCTGCCAAAGAAGCTTACAATATACAACGTATTCATCAAAAATTGGTAAAATATGGCTTTATTTTTGTAAAAAATTATATAAATATTTGCTTCCGCGCCCGAATTTTATAATTTTTCATCATATTTTATCCATAGTATAGGTCCAAAAGCATGTTTAAGAATGTGTTAACAAAAATATCAATTTCAAAAATAGGTAAAATCCGACTTTGTTTTTGTAAAAAATCATATAAATATTTGCTTCCGCGCCCGAATTTTAAGATTTTTTATCATAATTTAGGTAAAAGAAAACATTGCAACAAGAAAATTGCTATTTCAAATGTGGTAGGTATTCTAGAATCCAGCCAATGAAGCATACAATATACAACGTATTCATCAAAAATAGGTAAAATCTGACTTTATTTTTGTAAAAAATCATATAAATATTTGCTTCCGCGCCCGAATTTTATGATTTTTCACCATAATTTTGGTAAAAGAAAACATTGCAACAAGAAAATTGCTATTTCAAGTGTGGTAGATATTCTAGAATCCAGCCAATGAAGCTTACAATTTACAACGTATTCATCAAAAATAGGTAATATCTGACTTTATTTTTGTAAAAAATTATATAAATATTTGCTTCCTCGCCCGAATTATATGATTTTTCATCATAATTTAGGTAAAAGAAAACATTGCAACAAGAAAATTGCTATTTCAAGTGTGTTAGGTATTGTAGAATCCAGCCCATGTAGCCTACAATATACAACGTATTCATCAAAAATAGGTAAAATCTGACTTTATTTTTGTAAAAAATCATATAAATATTTGCTTCTGCGCCCGAATTTTATAATTTTTCATCATATTTTATCCATAGTATAGGTCCAAAAGCAAGTTTATGAATGTTTTAACAAAATTATGCATGTCAAGAATAGGTAAAATCTGACTTTATTTTTGTAAAAAATCATATAAATATTTGCTTCCGCGCCTGAATTTTATGATTTTTCATCATATTTTAGCTAAAAGAAAACATTGCAACAAGAAAATTGCTATTTCAAGTGTGTTAGGTATTCTAGAATCCAGCCCATGTACTCTGAGATAGCGCGT